>JXTC01000190.1:0-42331 GCA_002914845.1 Trema orientale
CATTTCAGATCAGAAACAACATCAACAGAACCATCAACAAAGCGGAAATTAATCAGGTAATTAATTTGATAATATTCAAAAACAAATATCACATACCTTAATAACAAAACTTCATCCTTTCCCTTTAAAAAAAATAGTTTAATCAATTTTTTTCTCCTATTCTAATTTTATCCCTCTAATTGCAGTGAAGAGGAGCAACAAAAGAAAGGAAAGCGAAAGCTGGGAAGTTAATTACCACCCTACTTCAGTATAAAAATATTTTGTAATATTTTGAACAACATCTTATTATATTAAAACATTACTAAGTTATATAAACAATGGAACAATTATTATATTACGAACATATTATACTCTGTATACAATCCGCAGCAAACGCGCGGGTTAAAAAACTCGTTAATACTAAACTGATTCTAAGAGCTAGATTTTTTAACGTCCCAAAACGCGAGAAGTAAAAGGCACAATAAAAGCTTAAAGCGGGGGTCATTACATTAGCAATAACACACTTGCTTTCAGGCGTTGGTATATGCTTTTCTGAACATAAAAAGGGATGCATATACTCTCTCCTATACATGCACGTAAAAATCAAAAGAAAAAAAAAAAAAAGCAAAAAAATTATGCTTTGCAGGATTCCTAATCACTAAAACTGTAGCGTACAAAGTACATGATCAGGGTACGTCATTTTCCACACTTTTTTTAAATTTGATTTGTGTTTAGAGGTGATATTATATTTTAATCGATGTATTCTCGAGTTGTTGATATTTGATAATCATGTAAAAGAGGCTAAGAGCCGTGCCTAGACCTGTTACTAAAATATAAATTACGACATGCATAAAGATTGCTTTGAACACAAAAGTCACCCCGGTCCTGCATATTACGTGAAAGGCAAATCTTACTTTGCCCCACCATAATAATTTTATATATGCCACCGTTATAGTTTAATAATTTATTACAAAAATAATAAATAATTAATCACTCACGTAAGTTAACGTAAACCCATAAACCCGTCATTGTAGTACATACCGGTATGTTAATTGTTGACGGAGATTTTGTCAACAACAAATTTAAAAAATTACAAGATGTGACTTGTGTATGAAAATGGTTGATAAATTAAAGCAAATAAGGAGACAAGAATTTTATAATGGTTCAGCCCCAAAAAAGATGAGCCTACGTCCACTGTTCTTCACTATTTTCTGGAGAATTACAAGAGTTTCTCTAAGTTTCAAGGTGAGAGCAAAGAGAGAATTACAGAGAGTGTGTAGTGAAGTGATTATGAGATGACTGTGAGATTATTATGAGATTAAGAAATTATGAGACTAAGCCCCCTTTATATAGGTGAGGGTGGCTTTAAGTTTCCCAATTTTGTGAATAAGAAACTACATAATAAAATACAATATAATATTGAGATTGGGTGACTACATAATAATAGGTAATTATCTCCTCCTTAATTAGTTAGTTGCTTTTTTTATGGATTAGGCAGGTCAGCTATTTGTGGTAATCAAAAAACTACACAATAATAGCCCCCCAGCTTTTAATGTGCCCTTGACATGTTGAAAGCTTTCTTCGATAATATAGTTGACCGCATGCCATTATGATCAATAGTTCATGCTCAAGTCTAACTGAACTTGTTGTATGTTCTCTTGATTCTTCTTTGTCGATGTCGACGATTGAGTTAGTAGATGTAAAGCAGTGATCAAATAGTGCCACCATACTCCTGTTGATATCTCTTTTTTGTAGATAAATGAGTTAATCTTTTATGAGTGTAATAAAGATCGCACTTTTAGTACACTAAAAAACGTCACTTCTCCAAAAGTAAGAGCAAAAGTGAAGTATGCGACTAAAAAGTGATCTCATTAATCCTCCATAGAAACTTATGGAGAAGTAGAAAACGCTTAAGAACCATATCATTGTTGATGTGACTGTTTACTAGTAAAGCGTTGAAGAGACTGTAAAGTCTTTTAAAGAAGATCTTTTCTCAACCATAAATTCATAATAATGTTCGCATTGTAGAAGTACGCTTCTTAGTCTGAAAGCCTCAATCTAGACATGATGCTTTAATGTTGAAATCTTGAAGGCAGTTAAAGAAGTTGCTAAGAAACAAAACAAGGTGTGCTACCCTGAAGATATAGTTGATGACACCTACGTCATTGAAGAGTAGCTCGTAGTAGTTGAATTAATGAATGACATAGACTCCTTTTATGCTTCTTAGTAGTTTAAAAAGGTGTCATATTTGTCATATTTCGAATTTTCCTACAAAATGTTAGAAAATTCAAAAAAAAATTATTGAAAGTAAAGAAAGATATAAAAAATACTTGACCTTTGAATCGCGTGCTGTTTGGCTGAGCTTGTATTTTCTTTAAGACGCTTTGCTTCATAAAATAAGAATCAAGCTGTTTCATAGGATAGATCATTAGCTCGTTATTCAATTGGATGTGAATCATAGGAATCATTAGGCCTCCTCGCATATTAACTTGAGGTTCCATATTTGAAAATCTTCCATAAGGTATAAACCTATAGGAACTGTTAGGTCATTCTGAAGATTTAGAATTTCAAGTCATGTCGATAACTTAAAAACAAGTTAGATCGATCTTTACGCTCTTGCGATTCAAATCCAATAATTTAAAACGAGGTTTAAGTAGTAGGATAGGTTAGGTCACTTAAGAAAAACAATAAGTATGAGTGATGCGAACTCAATATTATTTTTCAAAAGTTCCATGGCAAAATAGGATTTATAACAATATATTACATCGAACTATGAACGTTTTGCTTAGTCACTCTTGTATTCGAGGAGGGATATCGCGTAATACGACATACTAAGGCATGAAGCGAGGAGAAAATCCTAAGATTTTAAGAAATTTTAGAAATTCGGCGATCTAAAATTCCAACTCCTTTAATTGAACATTTGCATAGTCCGTTAGAAAGCGAGTAGGAGATAATGATCTGATCCCACTACCTCCGGAGTTTTATGGTGCTCGAAGACGGCCACAAAACTATAAAAGATGAACTAATAGAATAAGACATATCAAGATGATAAATCGAAGGAATAATGCCTTTATTGATCAATTCGAATGACGAATAATCCTTATAGTTTTATGGTGTTGCAATAACTGCCATAAAACTGTAAGTAGACGACACATAAGAATGAAGATAGATCGTAAGAAGAAAATGCATAAACTTTCATTGATGAAGTCATCGAAATATATGAAGATACCCCTCGAGCTAGTAGTCGCATAATAGTCGATATGAAATAAAAAGACTTAAGGAGAATTACTGATAGTAGCGATGAAAATTCATATAGTATAAAGAGCTCGTACTTAGGGAGCTCGAATATGGAGAGCTCAATGATTGAGTAGAGATCTTGTCGAGGTTTTTTGAAACCGAGTGATGATCTCGTCTAGGTCGAAGATAATAAATTCAAACATGGTGGAGAGCTTGCGTAATAGAAAGCTCAATGATCTAGAGATCTTGAAGGTCTGAGGAACAGAGTGAAGATTTCGTTGATATCAAAGATAGTGAGGAGCTCGAATATAATGGAGAGCTCTTGTAATAGGGAGCTCGAATATAATGGAGAGCTCGAATATAGAGGGAGAGCTCGCATAATGGGGAGCTCATATATAATAAAGAAGCTTGAATATGAAGAGCTCAAAGACCAAATAGAGATCTTGTCGAGGTATGATCAACTGAATAAAGATCTCGTCGAAGTCACATAGTTGCATTCATTCAATCTTTAATCTAGAAGATCTTGACCTTTAATCACAGTGCGAGGTCAAAAATTGATGTTGAATTGACTCAGCTCAATCGCCCACTTGATAAATTTTCTTGACGTTTCAGGCTTTTGCAAAACTTATTTCTATGGAAAGTTCGTGAAAATCTTAATAGAGTGTATATGAAAATATGGTTACCATCTTCGGATATATCGTTTCGGCATCGAGTAATCTTTTACTTATATAATACACAGATCGTTGTATATTTTCTACTTATCGACTTAATACAGTGCTTGTCACATATTTGGAAACGGCGAGGTACAAGTACAACTTTCCCCCCGGCTTTGGCCTCGATAAGAGTGGAAGAGAACCTAGGTATTTTTTCAAATCTTGAAATGCCTGCTCGCACTTCTCGGTCCACTCAAACTTCTTCGATCCCTTTAATACCTCGAAGAATGGTTGGCATTTGTCAGTTGATCTTGATACAAATTTACTCAGTGTAGCTACTCTTCCTGCCAGCTCTGCACATCTTTCGATTTACGATGTGACTGCATATCAATCAATGCCTGGATCTTTTGAGGATTAGCTTCGATACCTCGCTGATTGGCCATGAATCCCAAAAACTTCCCAGATCCTACACCAAATGCACACTTCTAGGGATTCAGCTTCATCTGATACTTTTAAAGAATTTTGAACATCTCGTCAAGATGCTTGACGTGACCTTCAGCTTTCTTCGGCTTCACCAACATTTCATCAACGTAAACCTCCATCGTCCTGCCTAGTTTACTGCCGCAGCCGCCTTTCTCTGATTAACCTTTCGATCTCATTTTTCATGGCATAGCAGTTATTGGTGTGGTGTCCAATATCGTTATGATATCGGCAAAATTTATTAGGATCACATTTTGCCCTATCCCGCTTCATTGGCCCCAGTTGACAATATTGCACCTGCTGATTTGTAACCGCATAAATATGATCTATGGGTGCATTCAGCTTGGTATAGTTGTTGAATTGTAAGGGAGCCCTTGGAATTTCCTACTTCTTCAGTTTGGGCTGCTTTTTAGTCTGTTGCTCACTCTTCTTCTTCTTCGTCTTATAAAGATTCTCGCGTGAAGATTCTACCTTGAGATGTCGACCAACTCTTCGATAGAAGTCTTCAAGACTCCTGCATTCTCACTCTAATAACTCCTCCTAGAGTTTAGTCTCTGGTCGCACCCCAGCCATCATTAGAGTCAGGACTCCCCTTCTAGCGGGTTGTTAACCTTAGCCATCTTTGAAGTAAAGCGATTGAGGTAAGATCGTAGAGTCTCCTCTGGACCTTGTCGAATAGCAGACAAACTGATTAATGGAACAGTAAAGTTCTTCGCAGCCTGGAATTGTCTCAAAAATGTGGTCTGAAGTTACTGCCAAGACGAGATCGAACGAGGCTTAAGTCCTCGAAACCACTTCTTCGCTGTTCCTGTGAGGGTTACAGCAAAGCACCTACAATGTGCAAGGTCATCGACTTGATAGAGCTCCATCAGGTCGCTGAAGTAGTCCATATGGTCCTGTGGATCAGTTTTCCCATCAAAAGTGTTTATGATAGGAAATTTGAATCCAGTAGGTAATGCAATAGCTCAAACTTCCTCGTTAAGTAACGATTGACGATATCCATCAGCGAGCTCATCGTCCCAGCCAGTAAGTGCATCTAACGCGATCCTCAAATTATGAACATCGATGTTTGGAGGAAAAGCATCATCTCTTACTGGTGGTAAGGGTGGCCTTTGGTCGTTATTATCACGACGTAAGGAAGGTTGATAAGGTAGGGTCTGCTGCGACCTTTGTGAAGATTCTACTAAAATAGTGCGACGAGATCGACTTTGGTTATTATGATGCGATATGGATCACTTATGACTGCGTCACTGTTCCAGATGTTCTCTTAGGTCTGCAGGATTTTGCCTTGGCTCCCTGCTAATCCTTCTGAAGACACTCCTCGATTGACGATTTTGCTCGTTGCTCAGACGATTACGATTGACGGTAGATTTCTGAGAAGGTTATCCACGATCTCGATCTGTGCTCGAACTTCCGATACCAGATTCCTGTGGCAAGTCTACGACCTTGCCTTTTCCCTTAGAGGTGCGATCTGCATGACGCTCTTACTGCTAGGTTCTGGGCTGGTCATGATTTTCCACTTCTTGAATTTGAGTCCCTCTTTTTGGTCGTCAAGTAGGGCGATTTCTAGGACGTTCGTGCTGTGGTGGAGTAACCATCTGTCCTTCAGCAAGTCATCGTAGAGAATCATTAATTTGGTTGGTGATTTGCTGAAGGTTTGCAAGAGCATCCTCCATGCGATCTTGTCTCTGAACAATGTTTTCTCCTGATGCAATCACGGCAGATTGATCCTGAGCAGGATCGACCTGTACAGCAGCAGCACTCTGAGGTTGACTTTGGCTGACTCCAGCGTTTCTGGTGGTGTTTCTAGTATTTACCATAGTTGAATAAGCAAAATTGATGAACATTTTGATGGCATAGCGCTCTTTCTAGTACCAATTATTGACGGAGGCTTTGTCAACAACGAATTTAGGAAATTGCAAGATGTGGCTTGTGTGTGAAAATGATTGACAAATTAAAGCAAATAAGGAGACAAGAATTTTATAGTGATTCAGCCCCAAAAAAGATGAGCCTACGTCCACTGTTCTTCACTATTTTCTGGAGAATTACAAGAGTTTCTCTAAGTCTCAAGGTGAGAGTAAAGAGAGAATTACAGAGAGTGTGTAGTGAGGTAATTATAAAATGGCTATGAGATTATTATGAGATTAAAAAATTATGAGACTGAGCCCCCTTTATATAGGTGAGGGTGGCTTTAGGTTTCCCAATTTTATGAATAGGAAACTACATAATAAAATACAATATAATATTGAGATTAGGTG
Organism: Trema orientale; assembly: GCA_002914845.1. NCBI lineage: Eukaryota > Viridiplantae > Streptophyta > Magnoliopsida > Rosales > Cannabaceae > Trema > Trema orientale. The sequence goes on from JXTC01000190.1 coordinate 6,608, forward strand.
ATAACATAATAGCGGGTAATTGTCTCCTCCTTAATCAACTAGTTGCCTTTTTTATGGATTACGCAGGTCAACTATTTGTGGTAGTAAAAAAACCACACAAGAGTAATAATATCTCATTTAAATGTGAAAGTAAGTTCGAAGGGTTTTAAACAATTTTACCCATGTTTTTAGAAGGAAAAAAACAGCCAATCACAAAAATGTGGTCCCAATATTAAAGGGCTTCCTGTACTGTCCAATATGAGATTTTTCTAAAAACTTGGAAGAAAAACCAGAAACACTATAATTTAAGAAAAGAAAAAAAAAAAGACGGGAAAGCAATTCTAGAAGAGAAGAATCATGATCTTAGGAAATTAAATCTAGAAGAGATGAATCTTGATTCAGCCCTGAAAAAGAATATGATTAAGCTAGATCTATTACGTTCTCTTTGAATCAAGTAACAAATTATCAAATAGCCACTTTGAGAAAAAACTTGATATAAATGTAGAAATTTTCAATTTTATAGGCATCAAATAATTATGATTTGAATAATTTTTTTTTTCTTTCTATAAAAATATTAAAATCACATTTTTAAAAAATGGAAACCAGATTGGTAAAAATGGCTACCAGATTATGGTTGTAGTTTGGTAATTTTGCAGAATGGAAACTAGTTAAAACAATGGTTAATTAAATATTTATACATTGTGTTTTGATTATTTATTCAATTTATACCCCATATTTTGATTATTATCAATATTGACCTCCAAATTTGAAATATTTGTCAAATTCATACATTCTTTAGGTCAAACACTAATTTTGACTATTTAGTTTACAAAAAAAAAAAAAAAAAATCCTTTTAAACTTTAAGGATATATATTTTAGTACTTAATTTAATTTCAAAACTAATTAAAAATAATAGCTAAAAGAACAAATATTAAAAAAATATTTTAAAAAATGAAAAAACTTAAAAAATTAAATCTTATTTGTGGAAAAACTTTATTAATTTTATATAAGATTTAAATTTGACATGTTTTAAAATATATATTTAAATTATAAAGAATATTTTTGTAAATATAATGGTCAAAATTGGTGTTTGACCTAGAGAGGTATAAATTTGTTAAAAATTCTAAAACTAAAGGTTAATGTTGATAATAAATAAAACACAAGATATAAACTGAATAAATAGTCAAAATTCAAGGTATAAAAATATAATTATCTCTTAAAACTGTGTCATTACTAGAAAACAGTACCAACATCGATCAATGACTTCTAACAAACACACATTCTACTAGAAACAACTACAAAAACTAGTTTCTAGATTAAAATTTGGAATTAGTTTTCTAGCATCAAAATAGTAATTGGAAAGAAGTCACGAATCTAAGTTATCATTTTCTATAATTAGTCTTATATTGGTAGTGAAATAAAGTAAATAATCCTATATTGGCAGTTGGGAAGCATGATTTGATTGGACTATTACTTATAAAGAATTTGATTGTATTAGATTAGATTGAGTTGTATTATTGGTAAACTATGAGATTTTACCAAATAAAGAAATAAATAAAATATATGGGACTCATAAAAGATACAAGACCCACCTTAATTAGTTAACAAGAAAGAAACAAATAAATAAAAGGAGAAAAATACAAGGGCATTTTTATTAGGAATGAATAAGGAAAAGGATATGACTATTTTAACCCCCTCCACTTATATTAAAATAATCCCCTCTAAAGTTTCTATTTTAACTCCTCTTAAAGTTGACCTACCCTTTTGCTAACACCAATTAAAGGACCTAGAGGAAGAAAAAAAAAAGCATTGGACAAAATTATAGATATCAATCTTTTCCACGAGATCGGTCCTTGCGGGGCCCTACCCCCAATGTGTGGGGCTTAGGGGTGTTAACGAGGACGAGGGCGAGGATGGAAAGGGAATCCGTACCTCGAACTCACCTGTATACTTATATATATTTTATTGATACATATTTTTATAATTGATATATATATATATATATATTTAAAAATAATTAATGACAAATTAAAAAATTATACATGTAATTAACATAATACTATGGTATTAGTGTAGTAAACTATTAATTATTATGGTAGTAATATCTGTTTTTTTTCTTTTATTTTTCCTATATGGCGGGTTCCTTGTCAGGGACCCTAACCTAGACGGTGATTCCCCGCCTTAGCCCCAACCCCATTTACACGGAGATGGGGGCAGGGATAGGGGAAGAAGATAGGGGCATGGACAGGGATATGGAGCTATTCCCCAGCCTTGCTTCACTCTGTTTATAACCCTAGACAAATATATCAATTCTTTTCCTTAGTAATGCGTCCTTAGAGATCGGTTAGCTAGTCACCTTATTGTGAGGTATATTTTCAATCAGCCTATCATGACCTGACCCATATATAAAATAAAATTGTATCAATGACCCTGATTAATAATTGCATGTCAAATATTATTTAAGACCTATGAGAGCAACTCCAATTTATGGTGTAATTTTCACATCAAACAGTAACTTCATCTCCAATCTATTACACCATTTCTAACACCAAAAAGAAATATTCCCTGTATATTCTTTTTTAGCTACTTTTTATATAAATTTTTCTAATTCCTTACTATTTATCTATTTCACCAACTATGCACACAAACAATTTTTTTTTTCCATATATTGATCCAATAATATGTTTTATTATTCATTGAAGTTGTAGTTTCTAATAGATTAATAAATTATATTTTATTAACTAAAATAATGTACTAGAATATATTATTTAAAAAAATTTATATTAACAAATAATTTGTAAACTAAAACATTACATTTAATAACTAAACATAAACACAAATGTGAAAAGTAGATATTAATGTTTATTTAACTATTTGAATTAGTATACTCCTCCCATAAGTGATCAATTAATGCATTACAAAGCGCAATGTGAGCATCTTTATTTTTTATTTATCTATGTCGAGTAATAAATTGATGAAATTTGAATTTGAATTTTGTATTAGTATAAAATGCCATTATACATATATAGACATTTGATTTAAAAAATTTTAGAATTTGCATTCATAATTAATCTTCTCTGTCTATTAAGGCATGTACAATATTGAATATATAATTTATTTATTTATTTATTTATCTATTTATGCGGATTGCGCTCATTAAACATTAACTTTTTTATATGACTAATATTAATATTGATTTGTTTCTGTATATATTCCCTCTAGTTGTACTCTTGGTAAGATAACATTTAACTTGAATTTTGAAGTAATCGAACAATCATTTTACACGGGCACATTTCTAGATATTAACATTTTTTTTTGTTTTTGTTCAGTTAACTTTTCTTATTGTTTTCATTCCTTAGATTGGGTACATTTGCCTATACACTTGCTAACCTCAAATTTTGAGGGCATCCACTCATCTATAGACTTTTTAAGGTTTAGTGTTGTTTGTGATTATGGCATTCGGTAACAAAGGATAATTAAAGTAGACAAATCTTTGAGCCATTGTATTCCAATACTTTATTTTCTCTTAAAAGAAGAAAGAGCAATATATTTAGAGTACGTATAGCATCTTAGAAAACAACTTCTTAGAGATGAAGATATTATTTTGGTGGCTCTTCAAAAAGATAGTTAGTATTATTGACAGAAGTTTTGTCAATATAGTGATTAATGAAATTACGGGTTATAAATTGTGTGCAACATGACGAATTGAAAACTAAAAAAAGAGATATACATATTTTATAGCGGTTCAGTCCTAAAAAGGATGAGCTCATGTCTATTGTTCTTCACTATTTTCTAGAGAATTACAAATATCTCCAAGCCTTAAGGTGCAAACAAAGAGAATTACAAAACGTGAGTATATAATGAAGTGAATTGTAAGATGAATTAAATATGAATTTGAGCCCCTTTTTTATAGATAGGCTCGGTGTTTCCCAATTGTGAGAATGAAAAACTATATAATCTGAATGCAATTTTGGATAATAATACAAAATTAGATAATGACTAATAGATGAATTGCTTGATCTCTAAGCAGAAGTTTGTCTCCTCTTTTTGCAAATTACCTATTTTCATGAAGCTCTGTCTAATTTTCTATTATTGTAGCTCAAGTTGCATATTGATTATTTGAGATAGATCGCATGTTGATTGGAATGACTGTATGTGACCTAAAACCTTGACTTTTAGTTGAATATGTTGACTTTCTTTATCTTAGCGTTGAATTCCAAGATATGCTGCTTAGATTCTAGATCACATAACAAGTATATATTGATGAAAAATTTGCAACAAACACTTTATAAACTATGCATGATTAAGGAGGGAAAGATTATTGAAACTATTAGTCTTCCTCTTTTAATCCCTCCAACTGAGGAAGATGTAGTAGAAGAGCATGATCCCATATATCCTGAATATTACCTTTATTATAAGGTTACAACATTTACCCCTGACTTGATGGCAAATCAAATGATCTGATATGTATGGCCATATTTGGAGAATTTCCACAATTAGCTTACATCAGACATAGTAAAGATACAACATGGACTTTTGCTATTCGCGTGGAGTGGGATTTGTTTGAACATGTTATTTACTACAACAACCAATTTTACAACCCTAAAATACACGGGTGAGCTCAAATGTATCAACATTACAAACACAACTTTAAAGTTGGTTACAAGAAAGATTCCAAAAAAGAAAAATACTTTTGTCAACAAAGAAACATCTATTAGAATATGGAGGAGAAATTTTGCAGTTCACAGGTGTAGCTCATATTGGACTTCACTTCGAACCTAAACCAACTACGTTTAAAGTCTTCCAGTTGTGTTTTGATAGGTGGCTTGATATGGAAAGTTTAGGTATTGTGGCTTTGTTTTTAGGTGATCATAATATCTCTATATCAGTCTTGCTTCAAATTTTCGTGGTGCCAAGGAAATTGCGTATATTTCATCCAGGATAAGAACACTATTTGTCTTCGTAGCAATGGACCTAGAGACTTGGGTGTGTATAATGTGGAAAGTGGAAGCTTCACCTTCACAATGTGTTTTACCATTGACACTATAATTTTTCCCAAGTTGCGAAAGCAAGCCATTAATTTGGATTGTATCTCTGCTCAATCTGTATACAATTTATTTCACCTTTTCGTGTATAAAATAATTTTCAATTCTTTGATTTAGTTACATCTTTTTATTGTTATTATTTTCTCGTTTGTTGAGTTATATTTCGTTACTTTATATTTGATTAAAGATATAATTATAAACGTTAGTCTGTTGGGTCCCTGCGGATTAGATGAGTTACAAGATCGAAATGCGAAACACACGTACATTTTCTAGATAACATTATAGTGAGAATTTTGGTACTAAAATTATCACACTTATATTGTTAAACTTATTGGAAATGTTCCTACTTTAGATTTGACAATAAGAGCGTGTTGGAGTACAACAACTTCATTACTAACAAAGCCACGTATCTCTAATGATGTTCTTGCGCTATATGTGTCAAACGGTGGAATTTATTTTTTTAAGGAAAGCATTAGTAATGCTTTATACATCCATGTATTAACCGTATAAATAAAACACTGTAAGAAGAAAGAGAAAAAAAAACACGGTAAAGAAAAACAACTGTATATTGGCCGCGTATTTTATATGAAAATAATGTGTAAATGGTTGGTGAGGGTGTTAGTGATCCAAGCCTATAAATAGTGGCTTTATTCTTTCATTCTACTCATCCCTGAGAATTGAGAAACACCAAGCATAGTGAAAGTAAAATAGAGAGATTTTATTCTTGAGAGTTAGAGAAAAATACAGTTTTTCTCTTTGGTGTATTCGGGGTCTGGGTGTGAGGAGTGCTGAGTAAGTGTTTGTAAATACTTGTAAAGATTTTCTTTTCTCCCAATAGTGAAAATCTATAGCAGCTCTGTGGACGTAGCCAAATTGGTGAACCACGCTAATTTTGTATGTGTCTTGCTTATTTATTCCAGCATTATTTTTACAATTATTTTTATCGCTTCTACTATTGTGTGTCTATTGGAGAGGTTATTCCCTAACAACTGGTATCAGAGCTAAGGTTCAATTTAGTGGGAGCGATGGCCGGAGGTGAAGGATCAGGACCCGGAATTGATAAGTTCGACGGCACAGACTTCTCGTACTGGAGATTGTAGATCAATGATTATCTGCATAGTAAAAAGTTGCATCAGCCTCTATCAGGAAAGAAACCGGAGAAGATAGAGAATGACAACTGGGAACTCCTTGATCGATAGGTGTTAGGCGTAATCCGATTGACGCTAACGAAGAACGTTGCTCATAATGTGGCAGAGACAAAAACCACAGCAGAGATGATGAGCATCCTATCAGATATGTATGAGAAGCCGTCGGCAAATAACAAGGTACATTTGATGAAGAACTTGTTTTATTTAAAGATGGGAGAAGGTGCTTCAGTTGCAACACATATCAATGAGTTCAACACGATTGTTTCTCAATTAACATCCGTCGAAATTAATTTCGACGATGAAGTTTATGCTCTAATTCTTTTGGCCTCTTTATCAACTAGCTAGGAACCAATGAGGGCTGCGATTAGCAATTCTGTTGGCAAAGGAAAGCTGCAATTCAATGATATTAGAGACTGAATTTTGGCGAAAGAAGTTCGCGGAATTGATTCGGGTGAAGGTGCATCATCGAGTTTTGCCCTAAATCTCGAGAACAGGGGCAGAAGCAGTGAGAAGAATTCTAACTGGGGTTGTGGTAGATCCAAGTCAAGGAATGGCAGAGACAAGTCTAGATCCGGAAGAAGACCGGAATGTTGGAATTGTGGCAAGACTGGCCACATAAAAAAGAATTGTAGAACATCAAGGAGAAACGATAGTAGAAACGATGTGAATACCGTAACTGATAAGGTACGAGACGCTTTAGTATTATCTGTAGATAATCCAATTGACTCTTGGATCTTAGACTCTGGAACTTCGTTTCATACCACTGCAGACCGTGATGTATTAGAGAATTATGTCGCTGGTAATTACGGAAAGGTTTATCTAGCCGATGGAGAATCTTTAGATATTGTTGGTATGGGTGATATCCGACTGAAGATGTCAAACGGATTGGTGTAAAAAATCCAGAAAGTAAGGCATATACCGAGATTGATGCAGAACCTTATATCGGTAGGATAGCTTGATGAAGAAGGACACAATGTGACCTTCACTGGTGGCTTGTGGAAGGTTAGCAAAGGAGCCATGGTTGTTGCTCGATGAAACAAAACTGGAACTCTTTACATAACTTCCAGTTGCAAAGATACTTTCGCGGCCGTCGACGCTGAAGTTAATTCAAGTCTATGGTATTGTAGACTTGGACATATGAGCGAGAAGGGAATGAAGGTAATGCTGTTAAAAGAAAAGCTACCAGAGCTAAAGTCAATTGAGCATAGCCTGTCCGAAAGCTGTATCTTTGGCAAGCAGAAGAGGGTGAGTTTTTCGAAAAGTGGAAGAGAACCAAAAGCAGCAAAGTTAGAGCTGGTTCATACAGACATGTGGAGGCCATCTCTTGTGACATCCCTTAGAGGCTCAAGATACTATGTGACATTCATTGACGATTTGAGCAGAAAGGTATGGATTTATTTTCTGAAAAATAAATCTGATGTTTACGATACCTTTAATAAATGGAAAGCCATGGTTGAGAATGAGACTAACTTGAAAGTGAAATACTTATGGTCTGATAATGAGGGAGAATATGATGATGATGATCTCAAGAAATATTGTGCCGTTAATGGGATCAAGTTCGAGAAAACCATTCTAGGGAAACCTCAACAGAATGGTGTTACTGAAAGAATGAACATAACTCTGAATGAACGTACAAGGAGCATGAGATTGCACGCAGGGTTGCCTAAGACATTCTAGGCCGATGCAGTTAACACCGCTGCATATCTTATCAATAGAGGGCCATCAATACCGTTGGATTGTAGAATACTAGAGGAGATCTGGAGCGGTAATGAGGTAAATCTTTATTTCCTAAAAATATTTGGTTGTCTATCTTATGTTCATATAGACCCTGCCAATAGAAGTAAACTTGATTCCAAGTCTAAAAAAATGTTTCTTTATTAGTCATAGTGATGCTAAGTTCGGTTATCATTTCTGGGATGACCAAAATCGGAAGATCATCAGAAGCAGAGATGTTATATTCAACGAGGAGGTGATGTACAAGGACAGCTTAGGCACCGGAGCTGATAGTGTATGTCCTGAAGTAAAAAAGACTGGGGTAATACCATTGAATAACATCTCAGTAGATGGCCAGAAAGATCAAGAAGCTGTAGCACCAGCAGCAGACCCACAGACCCCAGTGGGTGAACTCAAAAGATCTTCCAGAACAATTCGACCTCCTCATAGATATTCTCTGGCACTGCATTACATTCTATTGACTGATAAAGGTGAGCCAGAGAGTTATAAAAAAACGGTGCAGAATGATGAGTCAATCAAGTGGGAGTTAGCCATAAAAGATGAGATGGAGTCACTGGCGTTCAATCAGACATGAGAACTGGCCGAACTACCAGAAGGAAAGAAGGCATTACACAACAAGTGGGTATACCGAATAAAAGAAGAACATGATAGTAGCAAGCGGTACAAAGCAAGACTTATTGTCAAAGGCTTTCAACAGAAGGAAGGCATCGACTTCATCGAGATGTTCTCTCCAGTGGTCAAATTGACTACAATCAGAACAGTACTTGGGTTGGTGGCTAAAGAAGACTTGCATCTAGAGCAATTAGATGTCAAGACGGCATTTCTTCATAGCGACCTAGAGGAAGAAATTTACATAAAGCAGCCACAAGGTTTTGAAGTACAAGGGAAGGAGAGAATGGTGTGCAAACTTCAAAAGAGCCTGTACAGCCTGAAACAGGCTCCAAGACAGTGGTACAAGAAGTTCAATGCGTTTATGAGTAATAATGGTTACTTGCGGTGTCAGGAAGATCATTGCTGTTACGTGAAGAGATTTGACAATTCCTATATTATTTTACTTCTATATGTAGATGATATGTTAATTGCTGGAGCTAATATGGAGGAAATCGTTAAGCTCAAGAAAGAATTGTCAATAGAGTTTTCTATAAAGGATTTGAGAGCTGCAAAGCAAATCCTTGGAATGCGAATTTCTAGAGATAGAGTGAATGGGAGTTTGAAGCTATCTCAAGAGGAGTATGTGAAGAAGGTACTTAGCAGATTCAACATGGATAATGCGAAGCCTGTAAGTACTCCTTTGACTAGTCACTTCAAACTAACGAAGGAGCAGTCACCCTCAACAGAGCAGGAGCGAGCTTACATGGCTAAGGTGCCATATTCTTCTGCTATTGGCAGCTTTATGTATGCCATAGTATGTACAGGACCGGATATAGCACATGCAGTGGGGGTTCTGAGCCGATACATGAGCAATCCAGGAAAACAACACTAGGAAGCAGTGAAATGGATTCTCAGGTACTTTAGAGGTACAAGTAACATGGTCCTGTGCTTCAGAAAATCAAATTTGGGTTTACAAGGCTATGTGGATGCTGACATAGCTGGTGATGTAGACAGCAGAAAGAGTACTACTGGATATGTATTCACATTAGGTGGTATGGCAGTCAGCTGGGTCTCAAAGCTACAAAAGATTGTCGCTTTATCCACAACTGAAGCAGAGTATGTTGCTGTAACAGAAGCAAGCAAGGAGTTAATCTGGTTACAGAGCTTCTTCGAGGAACTGGATCAGAATTATGGGAAGAACACTTTGTATTATGACAGTCAAAGTGCTATTAATCTGGCGAAGAACTCTGTCTATCATGCTCGGACAAAGCATATACAGGTTCGGTATCACTTCATACGCTCAGCTTTGGAAGATGGAGTCTTAGTGCTAGAGAAGATTCTAGGAAGCAAGAACTTAGGGGATATGTTAACAAAGACGGTGACCATTGACAAACTGAAGCTATGTTCGGCTTCAGTCGGCTTGTAAGAATAACGATGAGGAGATGAGCTGCTGCATTGATTGAGTGTGAAGACATAATTGAAATTAATCTTCAAGTGGGAGATTGTCAAGCGTTGGAATTTGTTTTTTTAAGGAAAGCATTAGTATTGCTTTATACATCTGTATATTAACCGTGTAAATAAAACACGGTAAGAAGAAAGGAAAAAAAAAAACACGGTAAAGAAAAACAACCGTGTATTGGCCGCGTATTTTATATGAAAATAATGTGTAAATGGTTGGTGAGGGTGTTAGTGATCCAAGCCTATAAATAGTGGCTTTATTCTTTCATTCTACTCATCCCAGAGAAGTTAGAAATACCAAGCATAGTGAAAGTAAAATAGAGAGATTTTATTCTTGAGAGTTAGAGAAAAATAAAGTTTTTCTCTTTGGTGTATTCAGGGTCTAGGTGTGAGGAGTGTTGAGTAAGTGTTTGTAAACACTTGTAAAGATTTCCTTTTCTCCCAATAGTAAAAATCTGCAGCAGCTCCATAGACGTAGCCAAATTGGTGAACCACGCTAATTTCTAATTTTGTATGTGTCTTATTATTTGGGAGGGTCTTCAATTATATTTAGACTCAAACATATATAACAGTTAGATGGGTAGAGTCGATCGGATGCCAGTAATGTCATTAATGGTATATTGGTATTCTCTCTTTAATTCTCCTCAGTTGCTGGCCATGGAGAGCCCCAGTAGTTTCATATATTACTTATCTAGCTTCGTTGTTAGGCAGTGTTAGTTAATTATAAGTTTATTCTTCGTCACGGAAATCTTGTAGCTCATAGCCTAGCTTGTTTTAGTTTTCATTCTGTTCATGCTGAAATCTGTCTGGTTCGATTGTATCCCAGACTGTATAGTATTTAGTCCTGTTTGTGAGGATCTTTCCTCTATTATTTAAATAAAAAGGACTTTCTTCCAAATAGTTCATATTATGGTTATCTTTTCTTCTTCTTCTTCTTCTTCTTCTTTTTTTAGTTTAAATATCCCACAAAAAATTCTCAAGACGTGAAAAATACCCTGGAAGTAGTGAATTCTAATTAACTAATATTGGATTTTCATAAAATTCCTTCCCTTTTCATCTTTTGATTTAATTTGAAATCTCATGTGATCCCAAGTGCGTTTGAAAATGTGCACTACATATGAGCGAAGAAAAAAAAAAGGGGCACTACAGGTGTTATCGCCACCCAATGACGTAAAATCCCTACCTTTTTTCTATAAAATAGAATAATAAAAATCCCTAGTAGTTAAGAACTACATTATTTCATAGTGCTTTCTTGTGTTGATTGTGATGTTGATGAGGAATATCTCCAAAGCTTACATAGTATAAGCACTGCTCTACAGCTTGTTCAATTTTCTTTAGTTTCTTAATATTCAAGGTGTTCGCAAATAATTTTGACAGGGAACATATTCACACAACTCAGTCAGTAGCACACACATACATGTACATATATATATATATATACAGACAACTATATTCAATAAAAGTCGAAAAAGAAAACATTATGAGAAAAGCTTGGTATAACACCCTTGAAGTTGAGCATATACTGGTGTCTATATTGCATATTCATAAAAGGTACAGCCAAACTAATTAATCAGAAAATAAATTGAGGCAAATTTTGGTTAACAACGACTTGAAGAAAACATCTATACATCCAACAAAACATGTAAATACACGAAAAAAAATAGTACCACATGCAAAACTAGTCATGAGCATGACCCCAGTTTGATGGAGCAAAACCCGAGTTTGGTGTCACATAGAGTGAGAGAAAAGATTACTACTTGACTTGGATGAATAGTCATTTGAAGTATCGACCTCGCTTGAAAAGACACTAGTTGTGGTATCTTTGAACTCCAAATCTGCAAGATAACTTGGCCTTGATGTAGCAGTGACGTTGATTTCAACATCTCCATTAAGCATTCCGATGACACGTGACATTGGTGGCCGCAACCATGGTGATGCTTGAGTGCACAAAAGAGCCACTCTTATCAATCTGGTGGCTTCATTTTCATCGAATTCAGCTAACGTTGGATCCACCAGCTCCAAAGCTTGGTTCATTTCATATAAGGTCCATGCCTATAAATATAAATTATGGCATTTAACTTTCCTCGTGTAGATTAGAACATATATATGGATGTCAACTATATTAAAATTTAAAATCACTATGTTGGTCCACTTCCTAGAATTAAGTAGGTGGGAAAATTGGTAATCTAACATGATACTAGAATAAAGAGACCCCGAGTCCAAATCTCTGCATTACACTTCTCCAAGTGTTCAATTGTTACCATGTGTTCGGTTTTCAATAAGTTTTACGCAGATTGTTACTGTGTTGACCATTGTCTAAGCCCATACAGGAAGGGAAAAATATTGGACATAAAATCCAATGTTGTCCCACTGCCTAATAGTTTAGGCTTTAAGAGAATTGATAACCTAACTTATTATTATCTTATGCTTATTCGTAAAGAGTAGAAAATACTAATGCAAGGAAAACTTTTCTCTAACCCATTCAAGGAGATAAATCTTCTCTTTATCCAGGCTATTGCAGAAGTTTGGTCTCCCACTGACAATCTCCAAAGCGACAACACCGAAAGCGAAAACATCAGCCTTTTCTGTCAGGTGCCCACGCAATGCGTATTCTGGTGCCAAATATCCTCTACAAGATCATTGAACGAGGTTTAGTAATCATGTCATCTATTGTAATCTGTATATAATTGTTAATGAAAATTCTCTCACTGTCACCTTAACTTGGTTATACTTTATAACAGTATTGTGTTAAAAGAGCTTACATTGTCCCTGCAACTCGCGTGCTGACATGGGTTTTCTTGTCATCATAGAGCTTTGCCAATCCAAAATCTGATATTTTAGGACAAAGCGCTGCATCGAGCAAAATATTACTGGCTTTGACATCTCGATGTACAATCCTTGGTCTGGATTCTTCGTGAAGATAAGCAAGTCCTCGTGCTGTTCCCAGGCATATACTGAAGCGGGTAGGCCAGTCGAGGTGCAACTCATTCTTTCCTGCAACAGTGAGTAGACAATCTCTCATATAACTACTGAGTTCAAAACATGTCCTATCTCTCACATCGAAACTGTTAGCAACAACTGCTTGAGTAAGGAAGCAACAACGAGTTAAAGGAAAAAAGGGATGAAAAGACAAAAAAGTGACTTCCTATCTTCCTATGAGACTCAGCTAGCTTTAGAAAAATCCATTAGTGGTTCAACTTCAATTACTTATTCAGGTTGTAAACTTGTGTTTTATCTTAAAGAAAACCAAGTCAGAGAACAAGCTTCCAAGTTACAACCTCAAGCAGTCGAACAAATAAAAAAACCGTCTCGTTTTTCCTTTGAATTCAGCAAGAAAATTCATTGTGAAAGAACTAAAGAAAGACGTAAAATAATTCTTGAGTTCTGCTAAGTCCAAACTGTGGGCCATTCTGCTTTATTGATGACCTATAGATTCATACCAAAGAGGGCTTGATCAAGGCTTTTGTTTTCGAGATACTCATAAACCAGCATGGGTCTATTTCCTTCAATACAGCATCCTTGCAGTTTCACCAGATTGCGATGTTGCACAACAGATATGGTGGCAAGTTCTGCTACAAATTGACTCTTTCCGTGGTGTGATTCTACAGAAAGTTGTTTAACAGCAACTTCCCTTCCATCCAAAAGTGTACCCTGTAAAGTAGGACATTGCAATGCCTAAGCTAACGAAAATGAAAAGTAGAATCTATTTGAACGAAACGAAGGCATGATCTTTTGTTTCTATTTAAGACATAAGCTCATAATTTTAAAGTAGAAAACTGAAAGGAAGACTAAATTTACCTTGTAAACATTGCCAAATCCTCCTTCCCCTAGCTTATTTGAAGAACTGAAGTCTTCTGTGGCGGCTCTTAGTTCAGCATAGCTAAAAGTATTCAGTTGGGGGCCTAAACCCAGAACCACTGTGGATTGAAACAACAATAAATGATATCAAAGAATGATGTGGTTATTAACAAAACTTGACTTAAAGGTATTGTTCCTACTGATATGATTTTACCTTCGTCATCCGTGTTTCTCGGTTTTCTTCTCCTATAAAGTACTCCAAAGAGCAATACAAGGCAAACAACCACAGCAGGGACTGTAATACCAAGGATCAACCCTATCTTATTCTTGCCTCCATGATTATTTTTTCTGATCCCAGAAAAAGAAGGTGTGAAATCTGATCAATAGAATAGTGCAATTTGTCAATAGCAAACAGAAACAGTGAAGCAAATTAAACCACATGACGTTTAAGTACCTGAAGCAGCATGGATAGCTGCTACCAATGGACCATAATAACCTTGTTTTGGTATGCAGCAGGTTCCCTTACCAGCCCAAAACAAATGGATTTCAAGATAGTTTTCTGACACAGTAACATTGAATTTCTTCACTATTGCTCTCTCTACCCCACCTGCCTCCTTCGCTATGTCGAAATCCTTATGTTTAAGACTTCCCTGAAATGAAAAATGATGAGAGTGAACAACTTAAAATTTTCATACATTTTACGGAATAAACTTGAAAAATTTTATTTGGAGTTTGACCTTGACATGGAACACTAAAATATTTGCAATTCCCTATAGTACTACTAAGTACGTATTACCTGAATATAAATATCAAACATGCGCCTTGCTAAACCTGCCCATTTCTGAGAGTTTCGATTTGGAAAACCAATCTCAGCAAAATGTAAGGTTACAGTATAAGGCCCATTCTCAAGACCAAGACCATAGTATCTTAGTGATCCTGGGGACATCCTTGCAGTATGGAAGAGCTCCGGGTTTTCACTGGAGCCAGTGACTTGTGCCCGGTTACCTTCAATATCTAGTTTACCTCTTTTGTCAGCAAACAAACCTACCTTGCTAACTGCCCATCTCTCATCTATTACATAAAACTTTGCTGGACCAAGAAATAAGCTTTCAGCTTCATACACTATTCCACTTTTTCCTCTGACCTCTGGTCCCCCACATTTAATTGAGAAGTTTGAATCTGTGAAATTCGGTAGAATAGAACTGTCATGTCATGATTCATAAAATGAATAATACTGATAATTGTTTGGTGAGTTAACAATGAAATATGTATTTCAACCTTAAATCATTCAATTTGTGATGTTTCATTTCATGACACAGAGGTACTAAGTCCTAAGGAATATAGTTCCCCATAGTCAAGCACACACACATACATGGATACATACAACACAATGAGACAAACTATACTGGATTGTTATGTAAAGGCTCATGATGATTGATTTGCCCAAGGAAAAATGCAAATTCAATGGACAAGGATATATTATATTGGAGAGCAGCGACTATATCTGTGACTGAGACTAGATACTCTACCAAATTAATAATTAAGTGAAATGAAAGTCACTTACAGAGTGGGGGATTTCTGTTACATGGAAAGTTTCTCTGAAGGCAATCCAATCCAGCGAGAACTCTGTAATGAAAAAGATCGGTAACTGCCTATCCAAATAAAAAGATACATTAAAAATAAAAATTTAAGTTCATGAAAATGCAGACACGCAGTAAATATTGTACTCACGATTTGTTTGAGCTGTCAAATACAAAGTTGTTGGCTACTAGGTTCCTACAGAAATTTACTCTAATCAGATCCTGTGGTGTCTACTAATAATACGTTCACACGCACCCACACTTGATAATCATTTGAAGAAGCAGTGTGTTAACTCCAAAGATGAAGAAGAAAAAGAGAGAGAGACATACAATTGCGACACTGAGGTCACCCACGGGGGCAAACTACCTGATAGGAAATTATAAGATACATCTCTGCACAGATTGTTGTACACATATGAGAATATATTATAGAAAGAAAGTAGATATATGATGCACAATAGATTGAAAGTAAGTTTAGTATGGGAAGAGAATAAATTGAATGGCAACAATATGGTATTTTATTGCATTCTGTTTAGAAAGTAATAGGAGCATCTCATTAGTATGAGAAAAAAATCAAATGGCTGCTAAATTTTTATCTTTATGTTTGGAGTAACTTCTAAGACTCACCAAGTCACATGGAAAGCACTATGAATTTTCTAGAAAAGAGTTTATTGGATTAGGGGGATATTAAGCAGGTACATTAGCAAATAGATTTAATCTAACATGATCATATACCACAAGAACTTACATATTCTGAAGGTTCTCATTCAATTGGCTCGGAAGGATTCCAGACAAACTGTTGTTTCCTAGAAATCTGCCCATATTAATGGCAGAATAAGAGAAGCACCACAAAACAAATTAATAGAAAAAGTCAGGACAGATTGAACAGGGCCTTAAGTTTGAAAAGTTCGAATCATGCTGAAGGAAATAAACTTTAAAAATAGATAAAGCACTGCTTCATTATTTACAAGTATGTGAGATTACTCATATGGAACAATGAGCTTGGGATCTCGCCTGTTAAGTTGTTGAAACTCAGATCCCTGCAATAATCAATGGACCTTTTTTAGAAATAATGACAATGAAGGCTATTTATGTTAATCAGTTTGCTTCGGTATAAGAACATACAGTGTTTTTAGACTCTGAAACCCTCCAATATAAGATGAAATCTTACCCCTTATTAAAGCATTTCTCAGAATTCTGTTGGAAACGAAAATTGAGGGCGAAAAAATTAATAAAGAAATTAGTGCATATGTAAATCGGTGTACAATGTCTACACTAAGTCTAGATTTAACATATATAACTAAATTGAGGAGTATGTTGTCTTACAACTCATTTAAGCTTGTCAAATTTCTGACAAAATCAAGAGAAGAGCTGCCATTGTATATATCACTGATTCGCCTACATTACATACACAAACATAACGTAAGCTACTCCTTTTTCTGTTGAGGCAGAGGAGAAAGAAAGAGCTTACAATATATCTGCTCTATATACTCACAGCGATTGCAATGAGGTCAATCGAGAAAAGCTGGTTGGTATAGGACCTTCAAAAGAGTTTCCTACCAATCTCCTACAAAATCAATTGAGAGGCTTGTGAACCCTGAATACACATCAGAATAATACTAGTCATCATTGATGTTACACTATTACTTTGCAACCTTTCACTACTTACAATTCAGTTAGATTTGTCCAGCTCCCAATGAACTCTGGTATCTTCCCTGAGAAAGGACTGTCCGTCGCATACCTGATATTCAACAGCTGCGTTATGGTAAGTTGAACCAGCAAGACTAATCATTTAGAACAAAATGGGCCAAAAAAAAAATAATAATAATCTCCAAGATCTTATCCTTACAAGACTCGCATGTTTCGAAGTTTAGCAAATGTGGGGGGAATTTCACCACTGAGTCCACAACTGTCTATGTAACTGCAGAAAACAAAGCTAATCTGTCATTTCCATATGATGTGCATTCTAGCTATCTTGACTTAAAGGCTTAAGAGTGATCTAGATTAGAATACATTATAATTTATGCTTCATGACATAAAGTACTTCAACAACTACTACATATCTTCAAATCCAATTTACTAAATAAGGACAAGCGTTAGCAGAAAGTAGTGAGATATGTATTCAGTTTAATTCTTGATCATTATTGATCCCCAACTACATACTACTTGTAAACGTAAAGTCTCAATTACAATTTTAATATTAGAAGAGCCTACTTGATAGTTTTAACACTTGACTTTGTTGAAAGAAACTTACACCAGCTCAAGGTTGGGCAAGTTACCAAGTTCTGGGGGGAGTGTTCCGGAGAAATTATTTGATCCCAACGCACTGCAGTTCACATTGAAAAGGCGTATAAGCATATCAAAGTAACCAATGATGCTGAAATGGGGTCTTATGCATGCAACAGTAAGTACTCTCTGCTTAGAAGATAGTTGTCAAACTCAACATTTCTCTCATATTAACAAAAATGTACTATTGAGTAATATGTCACCAAGGAATTACCTACCATTTAAAAAAGAAAATTATTTGCAATAGTATAAAGCTACACCAACATCACATTCCCACATGAATTTACATCAAGCAGCTGACGTAAATTCCATAAACCAGATAAATCAAACATAGCACCTAAATGTTTTGGCTGCGCACAAGTTCATCTTGTTTTCGATTTTAAGTGCATACATTCTCTCCTACAGTTTTCTAAACTAGTATCAATGGACCATTTTCTTAATTTTGGTTTTGAAGTTTTATGTTTTCCAGTTAAAGATAATGTTTCAGATACTAATATAAATTAAAAGTCAATTAATTTTGGAATCTTCAAAAAAAGAAATTATCACTAAAATGGAAATGGGAGTTTTAGTACATTGAATTCTCTAATATCATATGTGCATTCCTTTAGTATTTTCGAAGCACAAACTAGTTATGCAGAGGCAACAACTCGTAGACTTGCCTAAAACTCTTCTTCCATCAGTTTATTCTCTCTTATGGCTCAGTTATGTTTTAATCATTACTACAAATATGAATATTTCCTGAATTAGAAAAAATATTAAACTCAAACAAAATTTAAATGACAATTTTTATAAAAGACAAAGTTATATGTAGACCATACTAGTTTGATTCTTACATCATAAATAAATCCTTAAGGTTTCCGAGCTCCTTTGGAATTGTCCCATGGAATGCATTATGGGAGACTGATCTGATCAATTCAATCAAGAAACAAACATGTCAGTATAGTTTTTAATTTTTATAAAAAGGGTATTGATGTTACAAATGGGAAAATGACCTCAAAGCTTCTCAGAAAGAAAAGGGTTAGTCCATCCAAAGAAGAACCAAAAACAACTCTAACTTCAAAAAGCTGCTCAGGCAGAACAGAGTTCAAAACTAGCTGCTCAGGCAGAACAAAGTTCTTCATTCCTTTTCAATATGTTAAGAGGAACTTGGACCAAATAACTCAACCAGTTGCCAAAAAAAAAAAAAAAAAAAATAAAAAAAAAAAAGAAGCCCTCTACTTTTTCTTGGGTTCAACTTAAATTGTCATATGAGCATATACTAAATTGCTGAAATAGATGTAATCTTCAAATCCAAATCCCAAAAAATCAGAGAAAAATCCTAAACTATATGCTGATGCACAAAAGAAAATTGCTAAATGATACTTGCTCTCCACTTGCATAGATTACAAACATTGCTGCCTGTTAATTGTTGGAAATATGACCAGTAATATCAGATTCAGTGATAATCAAGATAAAGTTAAGTAAAATGAAACTTAAACCGAAGCCATTTTTAGTATCTACTTACAATATTTGTAGTGCATATAAATTCCCAAGAAATGCTGGCAAAGTACCGCTGAAGTAATTTAAGTCAATCTTGCTACAAACATAAGAACATTATTAAAAACTCAAAAGTCTTAAAGCTATCTTTCAGGAGAAAAAAAACGTAGAAATTTAAAAATGGATAAGAGCATAAAAAGATTAATCAATGTCAACTTTGACAAACCAAACTTCAAAACAAAAAGAATAAACAAACAATAGAATGTGTTTGAATCATACAAATATGTTAGATATGGCAAAGCTGTAACTTCCTCGGGAATTTCTCCATGCGCGTCCAAGGATTGCACTCTCCTAACAGAAATAAACAACTAGAATTAGTTATCTTGAACAACTTAAATGATTCTTCTTCTTTTCTTCTTTTTCTTTTTTTTTTTTTTTTTTTTTTTCAATTTTCTGTTTATGTATACAAAAACATAAAATAAAGGTACATCTATGGCCAAAGTATATGAATCACTTGGCCTTTACATTCAAATTGAATAAAAATGTGACATAACGTAAAATTGTTAGAAATATATATTCGTTTGGCTTTTACACTAAAAAATTTGAAATAAAATTGAATATCGTTTGGTTTTGTATGATTTAATGTTAAGAAAATATTGCAAACAAAAACAAGAAGATTGAGAAAGAAAGGGATAACATACAAGTGTGTAATGTGGCAAGTGTTGTTATTGTTGTAAGTGCAATTGCATTTGATGCTGGGGTTGTTATCTTGTTGCTCAACATCTATTGTGCTATTGATAGCAGATCCAGTGCATGGCTCCCCACTGATGTTCCACATGGGGTTTGCTTTTATCTTCCACTTTTCGAATATTGTGTTGAGTGCTCTCACTGTATTAATAATACATATATATAGAGACATTCAATTGGTGACAAGAATTAATAAGCGATAAAAAAAAAAAGTAGATATTAAAAGTCTTTACTAAGTCGAGCCATTATTTGTTCAGATATCAACATTAAAAGCAATTTAACCATATAATTAATGTAGTTAACACATAAAAGAGTATAAATATTGTAATTTGTAATAGAATAATAAAATATAATACAATCTAATATAATAAATCACAAATACAATACAATATGACATACCAAACATGACTTCAAGATTAATTTTAGTCTCCTATTTAAAGTCTAATTAAGTTTCTAACAGAAAATTGAAGATGAAATAGGAAAGCGTTTATTTGACTTGGAAAATAAGAAAGTATCAGATTTATAAAGTCATAGTTCGTGATATAATCACGGAACAGTACGGAATCCATATTAATTTAAACTTAAATAATAATATAGTAATACAAGCATAGCATATCAGAATCTACGCAAGCTAGTGCAATCCGTTTACTCTCACTTACGGATTGAAAATTCCCCATTTCAAAGTTCACACACTGAAAAATTAAAAAATAAAATTAAAATAAAAACTAAAATCTCAACAATGGCCAAATATAGAAATAAAATAAAATAAAATAAAGAGTAATGCAGCCGACGTGGTGGTTGTTGCATGTGGGTAATTTAATAGTCGAAGATCCCTTGTGACGATTAAATTACTCATAAAATATATGTCCATTCAAAAAAAGAAAAAACAAAAAAACCAAAAAAAATGTATATTGCTGTAAGCCACTAGGCACTCGACTACCGATACACTGATGATAATAGGCCCCACAAATAGTTGGGACATAAATAGCATTTTTGTTCAACTTGCCCTTTCCTTTCTCCAAGGACATACAATTACCAGCCAATGCTAATAGTCTAATACATTCTAAATTTCTAATTCAGTAATATTCTCTTTTAAAAAAATTATCACACATATTAGCTAGCTCTAATTCTAACCTTAGATATTTCGGGGAAAAAAAAATTCTAACCTTAGAACAATTAGGATAAGTAAATAATACAAAATGGCATAAAAATATCCTAATACGTACATTCCACGAATTTGTTATATGGCCAAGAAATAGATTTTCCAATTAAGGACCTAGACTCCAACATCAGATGAAGATAGCTGAGGAGATTTTTTTTTTTTTTTTTTTTGTTGAAAGCAGCTAAGTAGAATTTGACTATAAACCTTTAACTAATCAACTTAATTATTTCTCAAAGTTTCTTAATATTTCCCCTTTTTTTATATATAAATTAACATGGGGGTACTGTCTTTAACTTATACAAATTGCTAGAGATAGAGAGAAATAAGTATGCTTAAAATAAAGACAAACAAACCCAGATTTCGAATATCCTGATTTTGAAAAGTAAAGATGGATCAGAAAAAGGTGAATAGATTAATAATAATATACATAAATACATACCTTCAGAAGGGTGAGTGGTGGCGTTTTGAGCAATGGATTTGTGAGCTGATATTGATAAAAAGAAGATCATGAAGAAGAAGAAGAGACTACTCCTGTACTGAAACAAACCATAGGTACTAATACAGCTCCGCATATTAACACTTCTCATCCTCAGCTTCTAATTCTTCCCAGCTGCCTTTTTACACCACAGATGTGTATTTATATATGGAATAAAATACAACTGCTCCAATGGTTACTCATATATAAAAGAGGAGGGAGANAGTATTGATAATTGAGATCATTGAAGGCCGAAGGGTAGATATTAAATCCAATTAACCACCCCAATGCATTCATATGCAAAAATATGAGAATAAACTTTCTATAATATAATACGTATATAATATAATAGATGGCATTTGCAATTGGTGCGTTTGTAAGTTGTATATTATATTTGGAGTAGCTAGCCAGATACTTGAAATTATTTTTCTTTTTTTGCCACTAAAATATTGTTTAGTAGTTACATTATCCGTTTACATTTGACCGCATGCAACTGCAATGAAAGCTCTTTTTCTAGATAATGACGAGACGACACAAGTTGTGTTGTCACATGTCAATGTTAAAGAAACTGTGGCGGCTTAAGAGGCTTTATGGAGGTGCTAAGGACACTTGCCAATTAGCTACTACCTACTCCTCGCCGACACTGTTGAAATATTATAAAATTAGTAAATTACATAAAAGCACAAATAAAACGAAAATGCAAAGCTCACTGGACTAACTAGTGGCGGGTGAGATACAATTTTGGAATTAGATGAGGAGTTGACTTTTGAGTTTTATTTTTTTAATAAATAGATGTCATTATTTAAACTCTATTAGAAAAAAGAAAAAAAATTGCATTCTTACTATATCTTCACATACTATTTTCGGATATTATGTCTATTTTCATTTTTATTCAAAATTAAGTTTTGACTTGGGTTTTGAATAAGGATTTTTTGTGTTTGTGTTATTTTGATCTTGACCAAATTTCGACACATGGGTGATTTGTTTACAAGTTGAAATTTGAGGGAGGATTTAACAATTTGTAGAAACTAAAATGGACTTTCTAATTTAACTAAAACGAAAATAAAAACTGTAATTATTATTGTGTGGTTATTATTATTATTTTTTGAAAGGCCAGTCTGTTGTCATTTGAGATGTTGCAACATCACTGTCTGTGTTTACTGACAATGATTCTGGGTTGATGTTGCAACATCACTCTAACTTTTGTCCTGTTATTTTTGAACGTGTTTGTCCGAATTTTACAGCTGTCATATGAGTGAAAATCTGTTCAATAAGTTGTGTTTTGATCAGAAATATCAATGATTAATATTTGCTTTGTAGGAAAATTATATTCACATATTTCTTTCTTATTTAGGCATATTTTAATGAAGATTGACTATTGTATGATTGCTAATATTAATTAGTTAATATTTCTTGAAATAATCAATCTTAATTTTAATCAATCAGATTATCATTTTTGGGCTAATTTAATCTAATTACTTTGACAGCTTGCATTTTATGGAAACTGCCTTATTGTATGAGTATTAATTTTTATCTCTTGAGGTGTCGTTTCCTTATTAATTTTTAGCTGATTCTTTTTGTGTGTGAACACCTTTAATTTGATTGATTTGTACAAAAAACGGAATTTTTATTTCAGGTAACAAATCAACACTTCTTTAAGAAATGTTACAAATCTGACTGTTTAGACAAGGTCAATGTTATAACATCACTGTGCGGAATCAGCAATAATTTTAGATCAGCTTTGATTGCGAAAATCTTATTCTTGACTGTTCTAATTGACTTCCAATCAACATTTATGTTGCAGAAAATGTATCTTGTAGATTACCAAAGATTGGAAGAGCTCAAGCACTATAAATAGGAGTCTAGGTTAGAGTTCTAGGTGTGCCTTGTATATTTGTAATTGCCATTAGTGCAATACTTAGTAAAATCTGTCTATACTTTGTTATTGTGAGACTAGGAGGGATTCTTAGTCGTGAGAGTGCTTCGGGAGAAGTATCAGCGTTTCGGGAGAAGTGCAACAAGTCTTCGGGAGAAGTGCAACAAGTCTTCAGGAGAAGACAGATTCTGAGAAATTTGAAGGGAGTTCAGACGGAAGGAATCACATCAAGTCAAAGGGAGCTCGCTAGACAGATTAGTAAAGGAGTACTGGTATGTTACAACATTTAAAAGAATGAGTCTTTTAAATTTGATTAGTGTTTGTACTCATGTTATTCTTTACTAATAAGTTTATTTCTCTTGGCATGGCTCCTTGGATGTAGACTATCGGGAGATAGTTGAACTAAATAAAAATATTGTGTGTCAAATTTTTACTTTTCAGTGTTACAACATCCATATCATAATTTTTCGCATATTCACTTTACATAATTAATTGGATAATTAATTATATTCAGTAAAAATACAGGAAACGGTCGTAACAATTGGTATCAGAGCAGGTCACTAACAGTTTATTTTGTGAGATCTTGTGGATTCTTGACTGTATTTTTCAGGTATGTCGTTTCTTGCCAAAGGAGGGTCCATTATACGCCCCCTACTGCTTGATGGTACCAACTATTCATATTAGAAGGCACGTATGAAGACTTTCATCAAATCTATTGATGAAAAATCATAGGGATCAATTCTTGCAGGATGGGCACTACCAACCATTAAGGATGAGAATAGGAACGATATTCCTAAATATGAACTCAATTGGTCTTCTGAAGATGATAAACTGGCAAATTATAACTCTAGAGCGTTACATGCCATTCTCAATGGTGTTGATGCTACTCGAAGCAAAATGATAACAAATTGTGATTCTGCCAAAGAGGCATGGGATATCTTACAAACACATTTTGAAGGTTCTGATGATATGAAAAGAACCAAAATAGTTATTTTAACTTCTATATTTGAAGAGTTAAGAATGAGAGAAGACAAAACCTTATCTGAATATTTTACTAAACTATATGATATTTCTAATGAAGCTTTTGCTCTTGGTAAACACTTCCCAGATACTAAAATGGTTAGAAAAATATTTAGATTTTTGCCTGACAGGTTTTAACCAAAGCTCACGGCCATTGAAGAAAGCAAAAATCTCGAACCATGAAGGTGGAGGAACTTATGGGATCCTTGCAGGCCTATGAGATGAATATCATGCATAGGAAGAAGGATAAATCAATTGCTCTTAAAGCTACCCCTGAACCGACTGTAAGTGAAAACTTTGATGATGAACTTGCTCTTTTGTCCAAAAACTTTAACAAATTTTTAAAGAAAATGGGCAGACAATCCAAGGGGAGCAACACGAGTAAAGGTAAGTCCACACCTCCTAAATCTGATGTTTCTAAAGACAAAAAGAAAGGTATTCAGTGTAGGGAGTGTGAAGGTTATAGTCACATACAAGCTGAATGTGCCAACACCCTAAAGAAAAAATCTAAGGCAATGACTACCTCGTAGAGTGATGAGGAGTCAGAAGGTAGCCAAGAAGAAGATGAAACTCATATAAGTAATTACGTTGCTTTTAGAGCTTCATTAGCTTCAGATAATATGTGTTCTATGCAGAGTGCTGCAGATACTGTTACAACAAAGCCTGCATCTACCAGTAATGTTGTAATATCAAATAGGGTATATGATTCTGATAGTGATGATTTCGAACTGGATGAAGAATCAATTAGAAGATCTTATGCGAATATGTATTCTCAATGAGTGAAAGTTATAGATCAGAATAGATCCCTCGAAGGAAGAATTTCTACGCTCATCCAATACAAGGAGAATTTTGAAATAAAGATCCAAGAATTAGAAACTTTGCTGACTAAAAAAGAAGCAAAGTTAAAAGATGTTTTAGCAGAGCTTGATAGGACCCAAAAGTCCTTAAAAATGCTAAATTCTGGAATTGCCAAATTAGATCATATTTTGACAGTTGGTAGATTTAGGTCAGATCATCGTAGACTCGGATTTAAAGGTGAGAGCTCGAATTCAAAAACTGTTTTTGTTAAGAGTTCTATTCCTAACCCGGTTGTAGGAACCAGTAGTGATGTTACAACACAGAAGAATCCTCATGTTGTAACTGCACCAATATCAGTTTCTGGAAAACATGCTAGTGTTACAACACGAAAACCTCCTGTTGCAATACATAGCAAACTTGCAGGATTTAATTCTATGAGAAACCATGATAAGTTCATCCCAACTTGTCATTTCTGTGGTGTAAAAGGTCACATCAGGTCTAGGTGTTTTACTATGAGAAACTTTTTGGAAAATAATTACTATTCTCATGAAATTCCATTTCAAAGAAAAATACCAATGAAAAAGATTGATTTATCAAGAAAAATAAGAAAAATTTGGGTTAAAAAATCTGAATTAAATTGTTTTGGATCTTTTACTTATTTTAGATCATGTGCTACTAACGATTGATATTTTGATAGCAGTTGTTCCAGGCATATGACAGGTGATAAATCTATTCTTGTTGACTATAAGGTTGACACTGGTGGTGTTGTAACATTTGGTGATGGTGCAAAAGGAAGAGTTCTTGGAAAAGGAACTCTTGATATTGAAGGATTTTCTAAATTTTGGAATGTTTTGCACGTAGAGGGACTTATGGCTAATTTGATTAGCATAACTCAAATTTGTGATTTAAACTTTAGTGTTAATTTCACTCGTGATAAATGCGTTTTTGATGAATATGGTAAATCAGTTTTAGAAGGTTTTAGATCAAAGGATAATTGCTATACTTTGACAAAATCACATTCATGTAATAAGACATCTATAAATGAATCTGATCTTTGGCATAAAAAGTTAGGACATTTGAATTTTAAAATATTAAAGAAACTTGCCAATTCTGATGCAGTACATGGCTTATCAAAACTGGGTAAGAAATCACAAGGTGTTTGTGGTCCTTGTCAGATGGGTAAACAGGTAAGATCAACACATAAAGTAATACAACATATTACAACATCAAGAGTTTTGGAACTACTTCATATAGATCTTATGGGTCCTATGCAAGTAGAAAGTATTGCAAGTAAAAGATATATTTTTGTATGTGTAGATAATTTTTCTAGATATACTTAGGTAGATTTTCTAAGAGAAAAATCAGATACATTTTATGCTTTTAAGAAACTAGTTATTAAACTTAAAACGGATAAAGGTTGTAACATTGGAAAAATAATCAGAACACGAAGTGATCATGGTAAGGAATTTGAAAATTCTTCGTATGCTGATTTTTGTAATTCAAATGGTATTACTCATGAATTTTCAGCTCCTAAGACACCACAACAAAATGGTGTTGTGGAAAGGAAGAACAGAATACTACAGGAGATGGCTTGGGTGATGCTAAATAGCAAAAAGTTTACAAAATGGCTGTGGGCTGAAGTTATAAACACAGTATGTTACAACATAAACTGTGTATATTTTCGACCAGGTACAAGTAAAACTCCTTACGAAATTTAGAGAAGTAAAAAACCTAACTTGGATTACTTTCATATTTTTGGAAGTACTTGTTACATTCTCAATGATAGAGAACAGTTAGATAAGTTTGATGCAAAAAGTGATGTAGGGGTTTTTCTTGGATATTCTAATAATAGTCGTGCTTATCGTGTTTATAACATGAGAACTCAGACTATTATAGAACTTGCTAATGTTGTTGTAGATGATTTTTCAAACTTCGGAGAATATTCAAAAGAAGATGAAATTCAAAGTCTTATGGAGAATACTGATTCAGATAAAAATGTTGCAACACAGCCAGACGTTGCAATACAACCTGAAGGTACTACAAGGTCAGATAATCATGTCTTAACATCAGAATCTGATGTTACAACATCATCTGAACAGACATCTTCTAATGAACCAACAATGGATATTCTAGATCCAGTTCAGAAAGAACCCTCTTCAAGAGTCAAAAGGAATCATTCCACCGACCTAATTATAGGTAATCTTGAAGATAGAATGGTGACTAGAAGAAGAAATATTAATCTGGTACAATTTCTTTGCTTTACTTCTTTAATTGAACCAAAAAATGGTAAAGAAGCTTTACAGGATAATTTTTGGATTAAAGCCATGCAAGAAGAACTGGAACAATTTTATAGGAACAATGTTTGGACATTAGTATCTAGACTGAATGATTCTAATGTTATTGCAACCAAATGGATTTTTAAAAATAAATCAGATGAATTTGGTAACATTATTAGAAACAAGGCTAGGTTAGTTGCCCAAGGATACACTCAAGTGGAGGGCATAGACTTTGATGAAACTTTTGCTTCTGTGGCAAGACTTGAATCAGTTCGTTTATTGCTTGCTATTACTTATCACGTCGGTTTTACTTTACATCAAATGGATGTAAAGAGTGCTTTTTTAAATGGCTTTTTGAATGAGGAGGCATACGTTGAACAACCCAAGGGTTTTGAAGATCCTTACAAACCCAACCATATTTTCAAACTCAAAAAGGCATTGTATGGTTTAAAACAAGCTCTTCGAGCTTGCTATGAACGTTTGACAAAAGGGCTACACGAGAGGGGGAGTAGACAAAACTCTATTCATCAAAAAGTTTAATTTGGATATTATTGTAGCACAAATTTATGTTAATGATATAGTTTTTGGTTCTACCTCTAAAGATAAAGTGCAAGAGTTTGTGAAACAAGTGCAAGAAGAGTTTGAGATGAGCATGGTAGGTGAATTAACCTACTTTCTAGGTTTACAGGTGAAGCAGCTGAAAGATGGGATTTTTGTTTCCCAAAGTAAGTATACTAGAAACCTTCTTAAAAAAATTGGATTAGAGTCAGCAAAACATATGAATACTCCTATGAGTACAAATCTAAAGCTGACTAAAGATGAAAATAGAGTCGATGTGGATCTAACTCTTTATAGAAGTATGATAGGTAGCTTGATGTATCTTACAGCTAGCAGACCTGATATTGCCTATAGTGTCGGTGTATGTGCTAGATATCAATCCTGTCCAAAGGAATCCCATGTTGCTGCTGTAAAAAGAATAATCAAGTATGTTAATAGTACAATTGATTTTGGTCTTTGGTATTCCAAAGACACTAACATTAATTTTGCAGGTTATAGTGACGCAGATTAGGCAAGCAATGCTGATGACAGAAAAAGTACAACAGGGGGTTGTTTCTTTTTTGGAGACAATCTGATTTCCTGGCATAGTAAAAAGTAAAACTCAATCTCTTTGTCTACTACAGAGGCCGAGTATCTTGCTGCAGGAAGTTGTTGCACATAGTTACTTTGGATGAAACAAATACTCAAGGACTACAGTATTATATTGGATACATTGATTATTTATTGTGATAACACTAGTGCTATAAATATATCTAAGAATCCAGTACAATACTCTAAGACTAAGCATATAGATATCCGTTATCATTTTATCAGAGATCTTGTTAAAAGCAAAATTGTAATGTTGGAACATGTAGAGACAAACAATCAGTTGGCAGATATTTTTACAAAAAGCTCTTGATTTTCTCCATTTTAATTCTTTAAGAAAAGCCCTAAGAATTTGTTCCGTATGAAATCATGTTGTAACATCAGCCAAATCAGAATCAAAATATTATTTAAGGTTACCTCAAGACATAGAGAAAAAGATGAAATAATTCCTATATTATAAAATTATTTTCTAATAAACAGTTCTTGCTGTGTTTCTCTTGAAAATTGTTTTAGAATATTCAAAATTATGAATTCTTGATTGATTATTGGCTAACGTGTGTGTTATCTTGATCTCAGTTTCATTATGTATACAGGCCTTATGATCAGAAAGAGCTACCTACACTGATGTGTAAAAGCCATCCTTGAGTAATCTGGGTCTATATATCATAAATACAGTAGAAGATGATCTACCATGTGAAAAGGGCTAGCTCAGTGATAGAGTAAAAGCTACTGGTCATGGAAAGATCATTGCCAAAATTGTTGTCAATGTTACAACATTAATATTTTATGCAGTAAAAAATAATAAATAAATAAATATTTTTTTAAGATCAATCAATCAGTCAATTTTCAATCTTAATTGATCAATTAATCGGATGAATTTTTCCAGGTAATTTTCGTGAATAAAGATGGTAAGGATTGTTTATTTTAAAATCTTTTTATAATAGGAATGATTTTATTAATTTCTTTTGTCTAAAGGTTACCATTTATAATATATTGACTCTGTAGGAAAAACTGATATTACAACATGAAATAAACTGGGTTCATTTAATTAGAAAATCGGATAAAATCAATTAACTGCCACAGTAGATAGTTTTTCCTTGTTCTCGAGATTTTCACTCATTATAATTTCTCTTTTTAGCTCTAAAATTGATTTTGTTTTCTTTTTCAATTTTGGGAAACTGAATGGTCTCTAAGTTATTTAAATTCCTTTTATTCTTTGTTACTCTCACTCATCCCGCTCCTCTTTCTGCTGATTTCATCTTTGCTCTTCGAAAATTTTCTGTGTGTTGAAACAGGTTCGAAAATGGTGAACACGAGAAGTGGTAAGAAGAGTGACTCTCCTGCTGCTACCAAAGGGACACTTTCTTCCTCATCAACTTCGATGAAGAAGAAATCTGCTTCTTCCTCATCCGCGGCGAAATTGCAGAAGACTGGTTCCATGGCTGAGCCTTCGACTCAGCCTCCACCAGCAAGTGAACAGAATGCCTCTATTCAAGCCGAATTGGTCGTGGGTATTTCGATTGCTCCACCATCAGCACCGGTAGTTCCTGTTCATGCTGACAAAATCCCCAATCCACCATAGGTGACATCAGAAGAAGGAAGCTCGATTCTAGTTTCCGGTTCTCTCAAAGAATCGATGCAGACTGATGTTCCAACATCTGCACCACCGAAACTTGCGATTTCAAAGGAGGCTCTAGACGAGAAAGTACCTCCTGGGACTTCTAATGTTCCAATATCATCTATTGATGATACTGCCAAAGATGCAATGGACACTAGCCCTCTTCCTGAAGATGATTTTTCTCTTGGGTATACTCCAGAAATTACCCCCGAGAAAAATGATGAGACAACCCAAACTGCATATGCAATTCCTTCGAATGTTCCAACATCTGTTGCAGATCTAGAGATTTCAACACCACCATCGGCTGAAATGGGTAATGTGCCAACATCTCCCAGTCTCACGGTACTAATGGTGCATATCGGGCCAATTCTTCCGAAATCTGCTAATGTGCCTAATGTCTCAACACAGGCTGATCCACCTACAACCTATGTACTAGTTTCAAAACAGCAATCTGAGACTGATGTCCTAACATCTCCTCAAGCTCAGACACCACCAGTTATACCAGACCCGGTTATAACATCAAAGATAAAGAAGAAGTCTGTAGCTCAAAAAGTTTCTGGTCAGTCTTCGAAATCATCACAACCGAAGAAGAAAGCTACTGCTGCTGAGATAGGAAAAGGGGTATCTTCTTTAGAAACACCAAGTTTTATTCTTGAAAACTCTTTTTCTCCATGGTATTATACAAAAGATGCTGCTCAATCTATGAAGATCTATGAACAATGTCAATTTATACCTGAAAAAAACATAAACTTGAAGTCATTTCAGAAAATATGGGCTTTAAAATGTATTGAAGATCAAAAGTGGTTGAATACTGTGTCTGAAATCAAAGGTTTTGTCCCTAGGATAGTCCAGGAATTTTATTCCAATTTGACTGAAGACTTAGACAAACCAAGTTCACCAGGGTATAGGAAAGTATTTGTTAGAGGTCATGTTTATGATTTTTCCCCTGCTATCATAGCCAATTTCCTAAACATAGCTATTTGGCCGTTTGATGACTTTGAGAAAGAATTTCTTCTCAACAAAGTAGCTAGTGAAATCTTTGGTACACAAACCAAATGGCCAAAGAATAGCATCTTTAAGACCACTGATCTGACACTCAAGTACAAAGGGTTGCATCGCATTACTATTGATAATTGGATACCGACCATGCATTCCAATACACTGCATGGAGATTGTGCTTATTTTCTTTTTGATATTGGAACAGGTGGCCAAGTGAATTTGGCACAGTTGATTTTCAACTACATCTATGACCTACGATACAACACCACTCCAGCCAAGAGATTAATCTTTCCAGCTCTTATATATGGAGTTTTGACAAAGCAGAGACCTCCTTGCTATAGTTCTGAAGATCTCACTCCTCTTGTGTCCAAGCTAGTATTCAGAATGAAGGAGAGAGATTCTGTTGAGGGTGAGGATGAGCCTGCTGCAGATCCTAATGTTACAACATCTGGTACTGCAGATACAAGTGCTGCAAATTCAGCTGTGCTTGCTCGTTTGGACAAGATGGAGCGAATGTTTTCTGCAATTTGCATGATGATGGACATTGATGTGGGAAATGCTTCTCCAGCTCCTCCTCCTGCTTGAAGATTTTCTTGAAGTTTCTATTTTTCTGTTTATCGAAAATAAGTGATGTATATCATAGACAAATTTTGATTTCTGGTTTAGTATTTTGTTCTATTTTCTGTTTTCTGCAGGAATCGAGCTCATGTTATAACATTGAGCAACTTATGACATTGGTTTATTATATGTGAATTCTGATTTTTATTTACTATCTTTAACCATATTATGAATTTTACAGTCATTTGTAACTACCTTTGGCTATTTTTGCCAACAAGGGGGAGTAGTTGCAAAAATTATAAAAATTCTGACCAAACATTAATTGTTTTGCAGGGAATAACTAGTTTTTGCAGGTACAAATATTTTGCCTAAAAATGCCAAAAGGGGAGATTGAAAGGGCAGTCTGTTGTCATTTGAGATATTACAACATCACTGTTTGTGTTTACTGACAGTGATTCTGGATTGATGTTGCAACATCACTGCAATATTTGTCCTGGCATTTTTGAACGTGTCATATAAGTGAAAATCTGTTCAATAAGTTGTGTTTTGGTCAGAAATATCAATGATTAATGTTTGCCTTGTAGGAAAATTATATTCAAATATTTCTTTCTTATTTAGGCATGTTTTAATGAAGATTGACTATTGTATGATTGCTAATATTAATTGCTTAATATTTCTAGAAATAATCAATCTTGATTTTAATCAATCAGATTATCATTTTGGGCTAATTTAGTCTGATTACTTTGACAGCTTTGTCAGCTTGCATTTTATGGAAACTACCTTATTGTATGAATATTAATTTTTATCTCTTGAGGTGTCGTTTCCTTATTAATTTTTAGCTGATTCTTTTTGTGTGTGAACCCCTTTTATTTGATTGATTTGTACAAAAAATGGAATTTTTATTTCAAGTAACAAATCAACACTTCTTTAAGAAAGGTTACAAATCTGGCTGTTTAGACAAGGTCGATATTGTAATGTCACTATGCAGAATCAGCAATAATTTCAAATCAGCTTTGATTGCGAAAATCTTATCCTTGACTGATTTAATTGATTTCCAATCAATATTTATGTTACAGAAAACGTGTCTTGTAGATTACCAAAGATTGAAAGAGCTCAAGCACTATAAATAGGAGTCCAGGTTAGAGTCCTAGGTGTGCCTTGTATGTTTGTGATTGCTATTAGTGCAATACTTAGTAAAATCTATCTATACTTTGTTATTGTGAGATTAGGAGGGATTCTTAATCGTGAAAGTGCTTCGGGAGAAGTGCAACAAGTCTTCGGGAGAAGACAAGTTCTGAAAAAATCTGAAGGGAGTTCAAACGGAAGGAATCACCTCAAGTCGAGGAAAGCTCGCTAGATAGATTAGTAAAAAAGTACTGACATGTTGCAATATTTAAAAGAAGGAGTCTTTTAAATTTGATTAGTGTTTGTACTCACGTTAGTCTTTACTAATAATTTTTTTTCTCTGGGCATGGCCCCTTGGATGTAGACTATCGGAAGATAGTTGAACCAAGTAAAAAATTATATTCGGTAAGAATATAAGAAACGGTCGAATATTTTTAATTTGTCTTTAGCCAATACGATGTGTTAAAATACTAGATGAAATAAACGTTTAAATTAATATACTGGAAAACTCAACCAAATATAAAATATGTTTAAATTAATAAGATAAATTGGTCATCTTCTGACTAGATAAAGTTAGGGGTATTAGAAATTCGTGTAATTCGAATTGATACGATTACGACACAATACGATAAGATCTCAACCCGAATGTGATGCAATTAATAAGAGTAATGATATGTCAAAAAGCTAAAGCCAAACACGACATGATTAATACACGTGTAATATGACACGATACGATTAACTTGTTTAATAAATGTGTTCTCTATCTGATTATGTTCCATTTGACATAATTACTCGCTGCTGACAGTATTACTTATGTTTAACATGTTTATAAACCAATCAATTAAAGTAAATAAATGAAATATGTTCATAATTAACAAAAATAATATTTAAAATATTAAAATGTTAATAAACGCATCATATTTGTATCGTGTCATATCGAAACGAAAATAATATGTTTAATTAAAGGTGTTACACTAGTTAAAATGTTAATAAACGCATCATATTTGTATCTTGTCACCCGTTTATTTTGTGTTATTTTGAGTGGTATTGTCGTATTATGTAAAAAATTATCGACAGTAGATAAAACCAGATAAATTGTAAATATTTTTTACCATATTTTCTAATTAACTAAGCAATATTTATTGGACTGGAGTTTTTCCAATGCTTATATTCCTTTTAGTTTTTTAGTTTTTATGGAAAATAAATTTGTTGTTTTGATTCACTAAATTTGATTAGCTGCATTGACCGAGGGGGAATTTGTATTTTTCTATATTTTCAAATTGAAAAAGTTTGGATGTAATTTGACGAAGTGCATTATTCTTTTGGAAAATTTGGTAAAATGCCCCTTTTTAATAGTTGATTTTGTGAAGTACACCCCATTTAAAATTTGTTGGCAAGAATAACCTGTTTTAAATAAAGTGAGTGTAGAATGACATATAGGCCCTTAGTTAATTTTTTTTTCTAAAAAAAAAAGAAAAAGGCTCGGCTGAAATAAAAAGGCTGTAGTTAAATTTAAAAAAAAAGGAATGAAAAAAAAAAGAAAAAAAAAAAGAAAAAGCAAGTTTAATTTTTTTTTCCTCTCTTCTTCTCAAACGCAGGCATTGATCTCCCCCTTCCTCTTAATTCATCTCAGTTAGACTCCACCCTCACCTACGACAACTGCAGTCAAAGCCCACCTCCACTACGCCAAATTCCATCCAATCTCAACCCGGAACTCGTCGGCTCCAAAATGTCCCTTCTTTCTTTGTTAATATGAGTTTGATTTGTAGATTAAAAGTTATTTTCTAGTAGGACTTGGTACTATAGCGAAAAATAGAAAGTTTTTTGTCAACTTTTAAGCATGAAAAGCAGTAAACTGAAAAATAGGATGAAAAACGGTGAGATTCGCCGCAAAGAAAAAACCCAGATCGGGTTAGACATGGGTGTCTAGTTTCTAGACAGAGGTGTCTAGTTTCTAGACAGGGAAACTCGACAAATTATACATATCAAGTACACTTGACATGATTGTCGAGTCTTGTCACCACAATTATTCATCTACACTATATCAATAATACTAGACACAACTGTCGATCCATAGACCAACCATTATCGTCCAGGTGCTAGACATCATTTCGACTATGCTAGACACACTGTCTATCATTCTCGACAGTTTAGTCTAGTGACTAGATACTAGTGCCGAGATAATTTCCAGAGTATAAAAAAGTTACTAGACAACACAGTTGTGTGACTCGACATAGTGTCTAGAAAGTTCGACAATTATGTCTATACACTAGACACTGTTGTCTAGCATAGTGTCTAGCTTTTTAGATAAGTTGTCTATCTGATATATACTATTATCTAGCTTTCTAGACAAGTTGTCTATTCGGTAGACATGATTGTCTAGCTTCTTAGATAGGTTATTTGATAGACAATATTGTCTAGTTTCTCAAATAAGTTGTCTATCTGGTAGACACTATTGTCTAGCTTCCCAGATAAGTTGTCTATTTGTTAGACATTGAGTATAATGGATTAAAATTTGATAAAAACTAAATTAAATACAATACAATTATAAAATTAGTGAGTTTTGTAAATTTAATCACTACTTTGTTCATTACTATTAGAAACTTAGTCACTATATAATGAAAATATGTCACTATTACTATTGGAAACTTAGTAATAACGTTGTTCTTTATAATTACAAACTCAATAACTAGGTGTAATGCATAATAAAGATATTATGTTAAATCACAAAATTACTGAGTTTTGAATTATCATCGCTACTATAATGAAAATATGTCACTATTACTATTAGAAACTTAGTCACAACTTTGTTCTTCCAAATTACAAACTCAA
>JXTC01000190.1:43581-62462 GCA_002914845.1 Trema orientale
TAAATTTGGCATAATCCAAATTAAATACAATTTCAAATAAACTATTGTAAACCATAATCATAAAGATAAAAAAGACAATGATAATACTTAGGACATACTAGGACCATTTGTTGAATACATCATGGAGTGTTTACATGAAGTTTTGTTGTGTCCATAAATTCTACAATTTGAGCATTTTCTTTTCTTTTTTGATGGAGCCTCGATAACCACAATACATCTTGATCATTGTCTCTTTCTATTCCAATTCCAAGAAGAACCTTCGTTTTTTTCCCAAACGCCATTATATAATATGATTGTAAGTATTGACGACATACCTGAACAAAAAAGAAATTACAAATTAAAGGAAGAAATATATATTACCAAACATAAAATAATAAAGTTAGTTAGGTTTGACATGTGTTAGTGGCTAGAAATGTATTTCTTATGGTTAGACATGTATCTTTAGTTGCTAGACATGTATTTCTAGTAGCTAGAAATATATTTCTAATGGTTAGACATGTGTCTTTAGTTGCTAGACAATAGTGTCTAGTGTCTACACATAAATTTTTTTATACACAAAATTGGCTCGACATTAGTGTCTACTCACTCAATAAAAGTATCTAGTATATAGACAGTGTGTCTAACATAGTCGAGAGAGTGTCTAGTGCCTGGACACCAATTATTATGCTTGACAATTGTGTCTAACATTGTCTATGTAGTGTCGATAGCATAAATATTCAATTGTTCAGATAAGACTCAACAATACTATCAAGTGGAGTCCATATTATACAATTTCTTCCGTTTTAGACGGTCTGTCTATAAATTAGATAGACCTATCTATCCAGATCTAGGTTTCTTCTTCGTAGCTTTTCAGACAAGACTCGATAATACTATCGAGTGGAGTCGATATTGTATAATTTCTCACATTCTAGACAGGTTATCTATAAATTAGACAGATCTTTCTATCCAGCTATAGTTTTCTTCTATGCAGTTTTTCAAACTAGACTTGACAATATTGTCTAGTGGAGTCGATATTATACAATTTATCACCTTCTAGACAGTCTGTTTAGTAATGAGACATATCTGTATATCTAAATTTGGGTTTCTTCTATATATGCAGTTTTTCAAACAAAACTCGACAATACTATCGAGTGGAATCAATACTATACAATTTCTCACCTTCTAGACAGGCTGTCTAAATTCTAAAATTTAGACAGTCTTGTCCATCCAGATCTGGGTTTCATCTTCGCAGCAGATTTCGTTATTTTACAACCCAATTTCTAGTTTGCATGTTTTCAGGCTCAAAAATTGACCAAATACTTTCTATTTTTCACTATAGTTTCAAATCCTACTACAAAATAACTTTTAATTCACAAATCAAAATCACACTCACAAAGAAAGATTAATGGCAAAGAATCTTCTACTTACTTCAACCTTCGAAATAGAGGACCATGTTTTTCTCCGTTAAAGCAGGATTCCAAGCTTTCCGGTTACTCCAAGCTTTCGATTGAATTATGTTTTCCGGTGACTCCAAGCTTTTGGCGAAAATGATGTGATAATGGTGAGGGAGGAGGTACGGGAGAAAGAAAAATGGAAATAAGGAAACAATTTCAAGGGGCATATTGGTCTTTACAACTAAACTTTTACTTAAAAGGTGTACACACTCAAAAACTATAAAAGGGGGTGTATTTCTACAAAATCACTATTTGAAAAGGGTATTCTTCAAAGGACTCCTATTTTTTTTTGGTTAATAATAGTAAAAGTAGCTTTATTGTCACCCCACTGTCTACTCTCCCTATACTATTTTTAAAACCACACTCAACCACACTCTTTAATTAAATTTAAACTTTAATTATTGCTTATTACACACCCTAATTTTTCCTAAATAATCCCTTATATCTAATTTTTCTTTTTTCTCTTCTCACCCTATCTCCCTTTCTTTGCTCGTACCCATCCCTCATCTTTTTCTTTTTCTGTCATTCTTCTCACCTTTATTCCATCTAACAAATATAGAAATAGAATTTGATCGATTCATGAATTTTTCTTGGGTGCCAATCAAATATCCTAAACTAATTGTTTCGCATATAGCCAAAATAGCTTCATGTGGTCAAAATAGCATGCATCAACCAGTTTTATAAGCAAATATCAATAAGTAAATTTGAGAAATTTCATTAAATATGCTCTAAATGAGAGCCATTTACGAGCATATGATCCATCCATTAATTGTTCAAAAAATATAACTCTCTGACTAAAATACCCCAAAAAGTATAGTTTTAGTTATTTTTTTTTTTAAAAAAAAAATCAAAAGAAAAAAAAAAGAAAGAACAATCTCCGGCAGTTACTCTCTCTCGCTCACTCGTTTAGTTGTTTTCTTCTCCTCCTCCATTCGCCATTGAAGCTCCTCCGCTCTCTCTCTCTCACTCAATCGAACTTTGAGTTCTCATTCTTTCTCGCTCTCATCTTTCTCATGAACGATGAAGAAATTTCTATGTTTAAATATTGTGGGCATAATTTAAAATAGTTTGTATTTAAGTTTCGAGATGTTTTGTGGTAGATTTGCATTAGAAATTAAATTTGGATCAATTTATACAAAAATTCTGAAAATTTGGACTACTTACCCCAACAAATATCGAAAATTTTGATGCCATTTCGATGCTAATTAGATGAAATTCAATGTAATTTCGATGAAATGTATTTTTATTAAGGAATCTAATGAAATTCGATGAATTTCGATGATAATTTGATGCCATTTCGATGAAGTGTGTTTTTATAATAGAATCTGATTAAATTCGATGAAATTCGATGAAATTCGATGCTGTTTCAATGGTGCTATTTCCATGACTATACTCAATTTTTTAGATTCTATTATAAAAATATATTTCATCGAAATGACATCGAATTTCATCGAAAGGCATCGAAAAATTTCGATGTTCGTTGGGACAGCTAGTCCAAATTTCTAGATATTCGTATAAATTGACCCAAATTTTATTTCTAATGATGAATTAACCATAGAACGTCTAGAAATTCAAATGCCAACTATTTTAAACTATACCCATTATGTTTCTCTAAGCTTTGATTGTCAAGAAAATTATTTAGTTAAGAGAAGATTGAAGATTGAAAGGAAGCATAGAAGAAGATAAAGAGAAGAATTAGAAAAAGTGAAAGAAAAGTAGGTCTAAATTTTGAGGGTAGTTAAGTCTTTTTAGAGGGTCTAATCATATTTTTTGAAGTTTTATTGGGACAGTCATACGGTTGTAAATAGAGCTCATTCCGAGCATATTTTATGAAATTTCTCGTAAATTTCATATCAATAGATAAAACTCTTGTTCGACATCTGCTTAATGGTCAAAATTGCATGCAATTAGTATATTAATGATAATGAGTTTTATAATCGAATATAAAGGACAAGCCCACTATTTTGCAAGCACAATCTTCTACATTAACCATTTTATTTTTTACAGTACAAGTGATACTTGTACGATAATACTAAATGAGTTCAATTATTAAAAAAAAAAAAAAAGGTTGAAGTAAATTGTCTTTACTAAGAAATGGGTGGGAATAGTATTAAAAAAAAAAAAAAAAAGAAATGGTTGGGAATAGGTTTTTTTGTAAATTGTCTTTACTAAGAAATGGGTGGGAATAGTATCAAAAAAAAAAAAAAAGAAAGAAAAAGAAATGGGTGGGAGTAGTTTTTTTTTTTTTTTTTCAAATTATTTAGAGACATGTAGAAATATTTTTTTTTCTTTGTACTAAAAAGTAATTTAATTCTGGGATTTTATCGTAATATAATAAATACTAAAAAGAGGCATAGAGAGAATAGACAAAAATGTGACAATAGACGTCCTCTAATATTTATGATTTCTAAATTACACTTATTGTATCATTTTGGTCCCAAACTTTCAACTTATATAGTAACGGTCTTTAAATTACGCAATTGTTATAGTAATGGCTAATTTGTCACAAATTATTAGTTTTTTCAGTCAAAGACAAAGCGTACAATTAGACATTATTTATAAATAAGTCAGAATCTCGTTCTTAGTTATAGTTACCAAACTATATGTTTTGCACATGACTCATTTCTATTAAAAATTTAATAGATTTTGGAAAAAAAAGGGCCATTCTTGCGATTATTACTATTATTAACCATTTCTGGAAACCATTTTTCTTTTCCCCCTCCAAAGAGGTGAATACAATATAGGATAATATGGAACAATGTCTGTGCATCCTGAATGGCATGCTAGAATTGTGAGAAAACAGAGTACTACCTAATATGTAAGGAAAGAGTTGTACGGTTAAGCAAGGAAGAACAAAATTAAATGGCTCCTATTCTACGATATCAGCATGACTTAGAATAAGTGGGGAACTGGAAATTATTATTTACATAAGTTCTTGCAATATTTTATATTTCGATGTAAAACAAACAGCCTAATCAGGTCATTGACATTAGATGATAAATACAATTGCTCATAGGAAAGGAAAGTCAAGCTAGAACTTTTTTGAAAAAACAATTCATATATTATATAACATATGCATATACTTACTTCACAAAATTGATACAGCTAACTTATGTTAAAAAAAAAAAAGAAAAAAATTGATACCCAACTTGTGCATCACATAGAACGAGAGAAAAAGCTGCTATTTTCTTTGGATGAACCGGATGAAGCGAAGGCCTCAACTGAAAAGCTAGTGGTACTAATAGTAGTATCTTTAAAATCCATGTCTGTAAGATAACTTGGTTTTGATCTAGCATTATCGATCTCAATATCACCGGTAAGCATTCCAATGACACGTGACATTGGTGGTCGAATTGTTGGTGATCCTTGAGTACACAAAAGAGCCACTCTTATTAATCTGATTGCTTCCTTTTCGTCAAAGTCGGCTAATGACGGATCCACAAGATCCAAACTCTGGTTACTTTCGAGTAAACTCCATGCCTATAATTAACAAGTCCAACACTTTCGAGTTAATATATTGAGTCTACAAGTCAGATCATGAACCCTCTCATAAATGTTTTGACTTTTTTATGATGTTTAAGTCATAATGCATTGAAAGACATGTGAAAGTTCTTTAGTTATACTCTTGAAGATTATTGTGATGCTAATTTGGAATGAGCAACCAGGAAAAATGCATGACTATATTTTTCGTACCCGTTCAAGGAGATAGACCCTTTCATTGTCCTGGTTATAAAAGTTTGGTCGACCGCTAACAATCTCCAAAACAACGATTCCAAAACCAAAAGTGTCAGCCTTCTCTGTTAGGTGGCCGCGCATTGCATATTCCGGAGCTAAATAGCCTCTACAACATCATAAAATATGGCTTAGTGATCTTCTCAACTAACTAAATTATTATTTTAACCGCCATGCTATGACTTTTCGAATTATCAATACGTTTACGGTTAAGATATCAAGGGGCGCCATAAAATGCCAGAGTTGGTTAAAGAGCTTACATTGTCCCTGCAACTCGCGTGCTCATGTGGGTTTTATTGTCGTCATAGAGCTTTGCCAATCCGAAATCTGATATTTTAGGACAAAGTGTTTCGTCGAGTAAAATATTACTAGCTTTGACATCTCGATGTACAATCCTTGGCCTTGATTCTTCATGAAGATAAGCAAGTCCTCTTGCTGTTCCCAAGCATATATTGAATCGGGTACGCCAGTCTAAGTGCAAGTTATTCTTTCCTGCAATGGTTACTAACTTAATGGTTTCTTCCAATTAAATAAAACTTTAACAAATACGAATCTAATAGAAAAATACCAAATTTAAAACATATTAGAATCACAGTATTAAAAATGTTATAAAAGATTGTTTACCAAATAGTGCTTGATCAAGACTTCTGTTTTCAAGATATTCATAAACCAGAATACGTCTATTTCCTTCGATACAACATCCATACAATTTTACCAGATTGCGATGTTGCACAACTGAGATGGTGGCTATTTCAGTTATAAACTGAGCCTTCCCATGGTTAGAAGCTACTGAAAGTTGTTTAACAGCTACTACCCTCCCATCCGAAAGTGTACCCTACAAAGCAAGACATCTCAATGTTGAGGACTCCAAGTTATATCTAAAATAAATCTATCTGTAAGAGTTGAGAATGGTTGATTTGTTTAATGTACGGTCATTGTTTTGAAGCAGAAAACAATATTATACCTTGTAGACGTTGCCAAATCCTCCCTCTCCTAGCTTATTGGAAGAACTGAAGTCTCCTGTGGCAGCTCTTAGTTCGGCATAACTAAAAGTATCTGGTTTGGGGCCTATGCCAAGTAACTCTGCAGATTTGATCAAGAATATAACATGTCAATACTAATTTCCACATCAACAAGACGTGACTTTTTTAAGATACTTGCTCCTGTTAATAAGTTTTTACCTTTCTCATCCTCATTTTCAGATTTTTTCCTCATGTAAAGTAAAATTAGTAGCAATATAAGACCCAAAACCACAACCGGGACTACAATACCAATAACCATCCCTGTCTTCTTCTTGTCTCCTGGTAGTTTTGAATCTGAGCAATAAAATACCACATTTTCTAGGTATCAAATAGGAGCAGTGAAGCATGTTGAACCATCTCAAGTAGACGTACGTATATGTAGATCATATCTACACAATACCTGTAGCAGCATGGACAGCTGCTATCAATGGACCGTAGTAACCTTCTTTAGGTATGCAGCAGGTCCCTTTACCAGCCCAGAACAAGTGAATTTCAAGATAGTTCTCAGTAACATCAACATTGAACGGCACTGCAATTGCTTTCAAAACTCCTCCTGCCTCCTTAGATATGTCGAAATCCCTTCTTAAGAGTTTTCCCTGAAAAGCAAATGGAAGAGAATTCAATACTTTTGAGCTAAACATGAATATGCAATAACAGTTTCTCCTTCTTTGATTGAAC
This sequence comes from Trema orientale, assembly GCA_002914845.1. Classification (NCBI taxonomy): domain Eukaryota; kingdom Viridiplantae; phylum Streptophyta; class Magnoliopsida; order Rosales; family Cannabaceae; genus Trema; species Trema orientale. The sequence goes on from JXTC01000190.1 coordinate 50,447, forward strand.
TGACCTGGATATAAATATGAAACACACGCCTTGCTAGACTAGCCCACAAGTTTGTGCTTCGATTAGGAAAACCGATTTCTGCAAAATGCAAGGTCACAGTATAAGGTCCATTCACAAGACCAAAACCGTAGTATCTTAGTGATCCTGGGGACATTCTTGCAGTGTGGAAGAACTCTGGCTTCTCATTGCTTCCTGTGACTTGCTCCTGGGTGCCTTCCATATCTAGTTTACCTGTTTTGTCAGCATACAATCCCACCTTGCTAACTGCCCAATTCTCTCTACCACTGACTTGAAACTTTGCTGGGCCAAGAACTATCTCTTCCCCTTCATACTCTATGCCGTCATGTCCTGTAAACTCTGGTCCCCCACACTTGATTGCAAAGCTTGTATCTGCACAATTCAATTAACAAACCTGTCATGATTGATGCTAAAAATATTATTGAAAAATCCAAAAAAGTTTCTCCTTAAAGCAACATTGCAACATCCTTTATTTAAACACGTAAATAATTGTTCGTCATATTTATTTCTTGGCACAAAGATAATGAGTCATAAGGAATTTTATGTTCTCTTACAGATAAGCATAAAATGAGCTGTAATTCTGAATTTAAGGTTCAGTAAAACTCAATAAAGGCTTGTATTGAGTTTGGTTGTCTTTATTGCAAAGATGTTCTCAACCTTCCATTAGGACAAAGAAAAATTCAAGGAAAGAAACTTTTATATCTATAACTTGATACTGCATTTTATTCAAAAGCAGTAGTCAAATGAAAGTGAAGTACATTTTGGGGTATTTCTGTTGCAGGGGAAGTTGCGTTGGAGACAATATAGTCCTGGATAAATTCTGCAAGCAAAAAAGAAAAGTTACTGCTTCTAAAGACTGCAAAAAAAGGTTTCTATAAAGAACAAAAAAGGTCATTAAGCCGTGGAAGTGCTCTTCTTAGCAAGCATAGGCTCGTCCACTCACGATTTGTTAAATTCGTCGAATGTGAAGTTGTTAGCCACTAAGTTCCTGCACAAAGTTGATTGTATCATATACTGTGGCTTTAATCTGAAGTTGTTGGTTGGTCACTTACTAAAATACAGTAATGTAGAGGAAAGAGAAGAAGACATACAGTTGTGATATCGAGCCTCTCCATCTCGGCAAACTTCCTGATAGGTAATTGTAAGACAAATCTCTGAACATATGACAATATATAAGCAAGAGTAAGTAGACACATGGTGCACAAAAGATGCCACCAAAGAAAAAAAAAAGTTCAATTGTCAAAAAAAATTGCATGCTGAATAGTGTTCAGAAAATTTCAGTATGGAAGTTTCTGTTTTTTTCTCCATAAATTAGCTACTAAATATTTGAAAAAAAATAAAAAAGTAAAGCTCCAAGGATTGGTGTACCAGTTACTAATCCTTTTGTAAGGTAATAGGAACAAGTGTCTCTTATATTCTTCAAACGTAGTAGTTCTCTCTTAAATGCAGCAGTACTACTTTTATATTACTGAATTAATAGCAACTCATTCTTCGGAAAGATTATACGTGATTAGGACATTGTGCAGCTGGTTAGAATTGGCCAGTTGCCACTTGATTCGATGCAACATGTTTTCAGCATACAAGAACTTACATATTCTGAAGATTTTCATTCCACTCCTCGGGAATGCCTCCAGTCAGACTATTGTTTCCAAGAAATCTGACCACTCCAATAGTAGCGCAAGGGAATTTAAGGCACCAAAAAAGGAAAGACAGGAAAACTCAATTTAGTTTGAGGAAGGTCTTGCGTATCAGAATTTCGAATTCTGCAGAAGGATGAAATCTAAAAAAATAAAACAAATGCGCGATTTAATTACTTACAAGTTTGTGAGATCATTCATGACGAACAACGAACTAGGAATCTCACCAGTTAAGTTGTTGAAACTCAAATCCCTGCAAATATCCATGAAAAAAGTTACAAGAAACAAATACAATTAAGGCTATTTTTAAAAGCACTTTGCCTTTGCACCTAAGTGTATCTCTGAGTTACGACATACAGTGTTCTTAGACGTGGCAATTCTCCAATATAAGGTGGAATAGGACCAGAAATTAATGCATTTCTTAGAATTCTGTTGTAAGAAAAGAAAAGCAGCAATGACATAGTTAGATCACATAAATTCAGTTTGGAGGTGCAGGTGAGACAGAAATGAGATGATACTGAAGTAAGGACTTGTTAACTTACAACTCACTCAAGTTGTTCATATTTTTAACAAAATCAAGGGAAGTGCTTCCGTTGTATAGATCACCGATTCGTCTACATTATAACACAAAGACATAGTTATATTAATAATTTTAACTCTAGCTCCCACAGTAGAAGAGAGAAAGAAACTATTCATCCAATTTCTATATACTCACAGAGAATTCAATTTGGTTAATTGAGAAAAACTGGATGGTATGGGACCTTCAAGATCATTCCCTTGAAATGTCCTACAAAATCATTTTAGAGGCTTGTGTAAGAATCTATCAGAGAAATGATGTTATACATTAGTGATATCTATAGCATTATAAAATCAGCAATTCCAATACTTACAAATTAGTTAGCTTTGTCCAGTTCCCTATAAACTCTGGTATCTTGCCTGAGAGAGGAGTATCTAGTGTATCCCTTGAATTGAACAGGTCAACATGAGGTATTTTAGCCAAAAATAAAGTCAACATATAGTAAGCTGAGCCTAAAAAAGGTAAATGTGGAAGGAATTTCAGGATCTTATAATCCTTACATGATTTGCATATTTTTTAGGTTAGCAAATGTAGAGGGAAATTCACCACTGATTCCAGAGCTGTCTATGTAACTGCAGAAAACAAAATGATTACTCTGTAATTTTAAAATGATAAACATTGCATATTTGACTTGGATGTTTCAGCCGAAGTTTAGGAGTGTAAAGTACTTCTAATAATATTTTTATGAAAACATTTAACTAATACTTTATATGTACAAATTCAGTTTATTAAGCAAGGGACAAAATTGCAGAAAGTAATGAGATTCGCCTTCCTATTTTATAACACACACACACACACATAGATATATACGCATATACAATGTTGTGTATGCGTGTGAGTGTGTGTGCATATATATATATATATATATATAAAATATTGACCCCACAAAAAATAAAACCTATTCAGGACACTATGATGTTTTTGTCCTAAGTATGTTTAACTTGAAAATGTAAAATCATGACTAATGTGTTCAAATAAGAAACTGAACACTGATAACTATAATAACTTAAAAGACCAATGAAAGTAATGAAAGAGACTTACATTTGCTCAAGTTTAAGCAAATTACCAATTTCTCGGGGGAGTGGTCCAGAAAAGTTATTTGATCCCAAGGCACTGCAAAGCATATTGAAAAGGTGCAAAAATATTTGAAAGCATTGATTCAGATGGCAGGGGTTTTTATGCATACGTTAAGTAACAAATTGTGCATTCCAGCCTAATAAACAAAAATGCATTGTTAACCAATATGAAAACCACAGCTTACAATTCAACATGAGTAAGATGCCATATAAAAAATATCTGATAAGCTATCAAAACTTGATAAAACCAAAGAAGCCAAATATGTTGCGGGGTATAGTGCCCAAGCACCTCAGTATTGTGGCCACATAGAGTTTAATCACATTTTGGAAATTAGATAGACAGACATCACCTATGTTTTTCCAAAACTCAGTTCTCCTATCCATTATAACGAGCTGCCGAAGACTTTTAAGTTCACTTTGCTTTTGGCCTGAATGGACCATAATGTCATGATTTGGATGTTGAATATCAAAGTTTGACAGCTCAACATAAAAGCTCAATATTGGTATGTTTTACTTCTATTTCAACCAAAAAATGGTTACAAATTTCCTTCTTCTTCATTTTTTTTTTTTTTTTTTTTTTCACGTATTGCATCGATGAAGCAGCAAATAAATTGTATGAACCGTTTGCCAAAACCGAGATATACAGAGGCAACAGCTTCTAAATTTTGCTAACAACTCCTCTTGGTTTTATTTATTGCCAAATGACTTTGATATCAAATCTTTTATCCATATCAAATCAAATAAAGATCATCAGAACGCTGTCTTAGACAACATTTTAACTAATATTTTCAAACAAACAGTTGATGTTAAGTGTAGTGTACTAGTTTGATAGCTTACAGCATATTTAGATTCTTAAGGTTACCAAGCTCCTTTGGAACGGTCCCATGAAATGTGTTGTGGCCAACATCCCTGAAAAGTGATCAATAAATATAAGTTTTACCGGAAAGTATTTACTTTTTATTTTTACTATACTGTGGATACTATCCACAACTTAGTGATGCCAAAAAAAAAAGAAAAAAAAAAGAAGTAGCAAGTAGAAAAATCTGTCTAAATAACTCGGACAAAAGAAAAAGAAAACAAAACACAGTTGCTTATACAAAACACACACACACACAAATAAGAAGGTAGAAGTCAAATCATTTTTATTTCAATACTTACAATTGCTCTAGTACTGAAAAGTTCCCCAGAAATGCTGGCAAAGTTCCCGAAAAATGATTCAAGTTGATCTTCCTACGAATGTTTCAAGTTCAACTTTTAGGGGACAAATAGAATAAAAATAAAAGTCAAATTTGGTTTAACCGAAAAAAGAAGAAAGAAGTAAAGGGTTAAAAACATCGGTTGCCAGCTCTTGAATTTTCCATTTTGTCTCAGTCTGGCCTTTCTAATATATAGAGCATTTAGTATTTAAAGGAATACGACAAAAGAGAAGGAAATCTGAATAATGATTTTTGTTGCAATTTTAGTATTTTTGGCCCTGAGTTAATAGTTTATAGGCCAAAACTAAAACAAAAAAACATAGTTGATCATGAACTAAAAACTTCAAGCGCCAAAATTGAGACAAAACTATAATTCAGAAGAAAAATTAACGCATTTTAACTTTGGAGACTAACTTTAAAACCACACTAGGATTGACCCTATAATTCGCGACCAGCAACCACTGGTATTTTTTTTTAACCGAAATAAATCAAACAAAAAAAAAAGTGAGAAATAATTGAAAGTCCATACAAATACGTCATAAATTTGAAAGCTGTAATTTCTTCTGGAATTGGTCCTTGCAGTTCCAACCTCTGCACTCTCCTATGAAAATAGACAATCAATCAGCATACAGTAATTAAATCTAGTGTCCCAGCAAAAAAAAAAACAAATCTAGTGTGAGTCATATTAACAAATTAAATTTTAACCTTAAAAAAAAAACAAAAAAAAAAACTTTGATATTGTAGCTAGTAGTATATTTTCTGTCTTTGTCCCAGGACCCAGCGAGTAACTCTATACAATACGTTACTAATATAAAAAAAAAAAAAAAAAAAAAGTAAAAATATCATAAAGTTCTTTTGTATTTCCTTTTTGGAAACATCTGACAATCCCTATTCCCTAGTGTTAGGTTTAATGCAAAACCATGTGCTATGCTAACCTTTATGGGAAAGAATCTATACATGTGTCACATTATAATACCTTTCTTTTTTTCTTTTTTTTTCCCCCAGAAACAGTAGTGCTAAAAATATAATCATACTTACATGTGAGTGACGTGGCAAGTGCTATTATTGTCGTAGGTACAATTACATTTGACTCCCGGGTTGTCCATGTCCTCTCTTTTTATATTGTCATCGATAGCTGTTCCAGAGCATGGATCTCCACTTATGTTCCACTTGGATGATGAGTTGGTTGTTATGCCCCATCTTCCGAATATGACATTGAGGGCTCTCACTGTCTTGTTATGTATTACATCAGAGAAACACCAATTGTACTACATGTATTATATCACAAGGATATATAAGTAGATCATCCAATTTATTCAGATACGTCATTATTGGTCACCACTGTTGCCTCAATAACATTGTTTTTTTTATGAGGCGGCTATAGTAGGGACGTCCCTACGTAAGGCCCTGTTTATACACTGTTTGATGGGAATCTGTGGAGAATCTGTTTATACACAGATTCCCATTAAACGGTGTATAAACATGACCTTACGTAGGGACGCCCTTACTGTAGACGCGTCTTTTTTTTTTATATCTCTGTACGAGTGGATTTATACCCCTAAATAATCTTCACCTTTTGTTCTAGTTCAGTCCTCAAACCTTCTTAAAAATAACATTATAATCCCTTAATTAAGTTAGTTGTTTCAGAGTAATCCTTGTGTTAATTTAAGTTAATATTAATTGAACTAACAAAGACACTGCCACGCGCGCGTGTTAGTTGAAAATGACAAAAGCTGGTCACAAACGGAATATCTCTGCCCCGTCCAATGTCGAAAAAGCGAGAGGGCAGGAAGAAAAAATAGAAATAGAATCCTCATTTTGCAATTTCGTTTCTTTTCGATCTAAACATTAGACACTAGAAAAGAACAAATGATGGGAAATTAATTCTCCCATATAACAGCCCTGTAATCTCTTAATGTTATAAAGCTAACTCTCTCCGATAAAAACCAACCTTCAAAGTTCGAATTAAAGACTTATTTCGATCTACTCTCGTCGATCTTATGCATATAAACCCCCTCACGATCAGAAAGTACTTAATTATAAACTCATCAAGAAATAAAAAGAGATTTCAAAGAAGAGATCGAGCGATGTAAAATTTAAAGGTATATATGTGTGTACATGACATACCTTCAGAAGGGTCCGTAGCGGCGTTTTGAGCTATGGATTGTTGAGGTGATACCGATAAGAAGATGATGAAGGAGCATAAGAGGCTCCATCGAATATTGTTGATCACCCCCATCTTCAAATTCTTATTCTCTTGCCTTTGAAAACCAAAACACATATATATCAACAATAAAGCTCTATAGCTAGTTAGTTAACTCTCTCTCTCTCTCTGTGTATGTATGTACATATAAAGTATAGTTGGCTAATTAAGGAGATAAATTATATTGAGATTTTTTTTTTGCCTTGCCTTTGAGGGAGACAAATTATTTGCGATGGTCAACTATTATATATATATAAATATACATATATAACCCCACCCAACCATGACTCACCAACTCAGCAACTCTAGCTAAAAGAGATAAGAGAATTCGGCCAAGACTTTCTAGTATATATGTGTCGTCAGCTAGGTCCTACGCGCTGTCATTTCTTTTTTGTTTTGATTTTTGGTAGCGTCCCTCGTTCCCACAAAACCGGCCCCCAAAACAAAAAACCTGTTGTGGGCAGATAACGGAAAATTATTTTATATTTTATTTATACACTTTTTTTCAGAAAGAAAATGATAAAACAATAGTTTTTTAATTAATTGTTACAAATAAACCGATCGATCACATGATTAATATTCCTTGTAAGGGATTTGCCGCCAAATTTCGTTGCAAGTTGTTCTCTGTTCTTTTGCTTAATGAAGTACTATATATATTTAATTAATTTGCATATTTAGTTAATTTGCAAGTTGTTGTTAATTATTTTCTAGGGCGCGTCTACAGTAGGGGCGCCCCTACGTAGGGCCCTGTTTATTCACTATTGGATGGGAATCTGTATATAAATAGATTCTTCACAGATTCTCGTTATTCTCCATAGATTCCCATCCAACGATAATTAAGACATGACCCTACGTAGGGACGTCCCTACCGTAGCCATCCCCTATTTTCTAACTACTTAAAATTTTTATTTCCCAAAAATATGATTAACTTGTAATTAGTATACAACATAAATACGTCGGTAGGGATAGTACCTAGATGTGCAATCAATGGTCAAATGGTGCATGCTGCCAATACGTATTTATTGTGACTAGTAGTGTGAATAGTACGAAATTGTACCACGCTATTTGCTAGTTTGACAGAAAAGAACCCTCCACCCTGTTTGAAATTAAAAATTATATTGTCAATCACACTCCTTTTGACAAATCAATAATATTGACCAACTGCAAATTATTTTCTGAATAACAAGAATACCATGTATGACGGTCTTACCAAACAATATGTGGTACGTACCTATCCAAACACAGGCCATTAGCTAGCTAGTGAAATGGCTCCAAATGAGTATTTTATTTCCTCCAAGGTTGCTTATGTATTAGTACCATTGAAAAGGAATTCACAATTATTACTTGTAATTCTGTTAATTTCTTCCCTTGTAATACTTGATCGAAATGTCAATAAGCTTGTTTTCCGATCTTGTCTCCGTTCTCAACCCACCCAAAGAAAAAAGAAAAAAAAAAAAAACTATCAGTTAAGAGGTTTGAGGATGAGTTAGGTATTTCGTCCTTTAATTTCATCAAGCGCTACAATATATAATGATTCTTTTCTAGATTCAAATATTTTTTTTGTTTAGTTCTAGATATGTAGATTTTTTATTTTATTTTCATTTTTTATAAAAGGATAGTTGGATTTTATTATCAATACAATCTGGAACTTCTACAAAAGACACCCAGTACCAACTATACCAGGTGTCATAGGGGTCATGCCTCAAGCATAGACCATGCCTGTGAAGCGGCCGATGCCCCCACTAGCAACACGCTCATGAACATGTTGACTGGTTTCACCTTATCTTAGGCTCTTCAGGGGAACAGCTCCATTTCCCGACCAGTTTGTGTAAAGGTGGCCTAGCCCTATATCAATCCTTCCTTCAAGATCTCTGCACATACCTCTGGAGTCATTCCGTTCAGTCAATAATGCCTCTATGCAGTTTGTCCTGCCTAGTGATGAAATAGGGGGTTACAAACCCTCTCCCACCAAAAAACTATGCACACCCTCGTGCATGAAATCATCTTTGCTGAAATGCTCTACTCTGCCTACTCTTTTTGTTTGGTCTATATAGCATACATGTGGAGTCACAAATGTGAGCGCTTGACGTAGACACAATACCGTGTTGGAAAGTGCTACAATGCCTACTCAAGTCTGTTATAGCACTTTGCATAAACAAGCTCTGCACCACATTAACTTTGTTTCTGGCTTCAGTAGAGATTTGGTTGCCTCTGAAAAGATAGTATGCCCCATGAACAGCAACCGCATTAGCTCTGATACTATTTGTCACAGAGGTCATGCCTCAAGCATGGACCACGCCCGTGCGGTACCCGAAACCTGAGGCTAGCCTTCCCACTAGCAATGCGCTCATGAACATGTCGACTGGTTTCGCTCTGCCTTAGGCTCCTCAGGGGAACAGATCCAACTCCCGATAGTTTGTGCAAGGGTGGCCTAGCCCCATATCGATCATCTCTCGAAGATCTTCGCATGCACCTCTAGAGTCATCCCGCCCAGTCAACAATGCCTCTGCACAGTTTGTCCGGCCTAGTGACGAAATAGGGGGTTATACTAGGAAACAAGTTGGCTAGTGTATGGATAACCTTATTCCCATTCTTAGAAATAAAATTGTGCGTGCCATGATAGGTTGTTCTTATATACATTGCTGGTGCATTTTTAGGTTTAATATTTAGTGAGTTTTTATAGTATTTTGTTAGGAATTTACGTGTTCTTTATGTTTATTTGTAGGTTCATAGTTTGATGATACAATGGGGTTGAAATCGTGTAAAAATCAAGTTGAAAATAAGAACTTGGAGTATTGGCTATAGCGGAGACAAATCCTAGCTGCAACGAGAGAAGAAAGTAAAAATCAGCAACCTATGGCTGTAGTAGAGACATTTACTAGTTGCAACGAGGGCTACTGAAAAGTATCTGAGAACTACGGCTGTAGCGGGTATAAATCTTGATTGAAGCACAATAGTATAATGAAGACTGGCTACAGCCAGAGCGTGATGTTGAAACTTCTTGGGCTGCAAGCTATGATTTTTAACATGATTTATACCCAAAAGTTGAGAACAAGACCTATGAATAAGGGACAGAGACCACTTTTAAAAGGGAGAGCAAACCTAGAAAGACTAGAAAGAGAGAGAAATACCTAGAGAGACAAGGCGAAGTGGAGATTGGAGATTTGGGAATAAGCATTAAAGCAACATTATTAGATTGTTCTTGTTCTCTTAATCTTCTCTTTAGCATTATTTTCTGAAAAATATTGAACCATTTGTATGTTATTTTTATGAATTCAATCATGAACTAAATTTGCATTCTAGGGTCATAATTAGATCTCTATAAGTAATTTAAATTATTATGTTTTCTCTCTGATTTATGATTTCAATTATTGAATTATTTCTTCTATCTTGGGCTTAATGCTTCTAATTAACTGGCCATTAATTATTAGATTGGTTAGGATAATCTTTATGAACTTAGAAAAGAGATTTTAAATACAGATGTAGATAGAATAACATATGGTCATGCTTAGATGAGTTTGTGTAGAACATGAATATGCCTACATCATATGCAATCTTTGAAAGAAACTGTTCTTAATGAATCTTTCTTGAATCTAATTCACATAGGAATATAGTAAGTTAATTAGAGGAGATATTTCTACCTGACCATCGGAAAAGGCTTGTACATAAATTAGGGTTTTTGGTTGGTGATTCAAATTTGAATAATATTTCATAGAGGTTAACTAGTAATTTAGGCAAATTGTAATTCTAGTTTTAGTCTCATTAGTGAATTAATAAAATTAATTGCTCATTTTAGTTGTGTTTGATTTATTTTCTAAGTTTCTTTTAATTTTAGAACTTTTTAATCGGTTGTTTGAATAAATTGAAAACTAATTTAGATTAGTACTTAACAAGTTATAATAATTTCTCTGTAAGAACGATATTTTTTACTCATTATTATATTACTTATTCGATACGTGCACTTGTGGTTAAAAATACCATAACATTCCATCACCTGCACCACGAGAAACCGAACTTAATAGAATAAGAATATCGCTTAAGAGAGATTTTATTAGATTTTGAGGAAGATAAATACGAATTCAAATTCGTTTTCAATGTAATCTTTTTGTAATCTTTTTGATATCTTAAAAAGATCTCATTTTGTAACAGGAACCTATCTCCTCAGGCCTATAAATACAAGGCTCATGAGCAGAGAAAAGGGACTCGAACTGAAAGCTCTCCTGTATCCAGTATACTGAGAAAATAACACTGGCTATAGTGGACGTAGGCACTTTATTCGAAAGGCTGAACCACTCTAAAAATCGCTTGTGTTCTTTATTGTCTTAATTATTTTCTTTACTATTCTCTATTTCCAAGAAAAATCACCAACCCGATATTAAACCAACTTTTGGTATCAACATTTTGGCGCTAGAAGGAGGGCCTTCGGTAAAAATATCCAGCCAAAATCACCATTTTTCTAGTTTTCTCGAATCTAAAATATGGTGATGAGAAGACGTCAAAATTCTCAAACCGGAGATGCTGCCGCTACTAAATCTCAACCTATCCGTACCGGAGACCTGCCGATACGATCTGAGGCTGCTGCCACGACAAACAACTGCCCAGAAACTGTACGGAGCCGCGATACTATCGGCACAATTCAGGGTGAAGCTAGGAAGCGACCTGGAAAAGAGCCTATGAGCAATGCCGATCAAGTTGCAGAGATGGCCGAGTTGCAGGCCAGACAATTTCAACAAGAGGAGACTTTGGACGAGGTGCGAGCTACTGTCAACTCGATCCAAAATCTCCTGGAGCGGTTGGCTAGAAACCAGCCTCGGAACGAGCAGCCAGGAATTATGGTACGAGCAGCTGAACAACACGACCATGTTCGAGGTCGCAATCAGCTCGTCAGACAACGAGATCGTGAAGAGTCCCGTTCGATGAGTTCAAGAGTTCGTGTGCAGGAGAGTTCGAGAGCTCGTGATCGCAGGGATGCTCCTGAAGTCAGCCAGATCAGGTTGAGAGAAAAAACAGGAGATCTCCCCCCAAGACCACCTCGGGAAAATGCTCGAGCGGGTCAACGACCTGAAGCTATAAGGTCACAGGCCACAAGCAGCGTGTTCGAGAGAGTGGGCCAAGCAGCAGGAGACTTAGATCGAGAACAAGGACGTGACCTCCGTGATCGCTTGAACCAGCGAAGAGCGAGCACATCACAGACTGCGACTAGCAGGGGTTCGACTGCTTCGGTCCCAGTCGATGATCAGCTCGCTCAAGAAGTAGCTCGTATGAGAAACGAGCTAAATCGCCTGACTGCTCGGGAGGAGTATCAGGTA
>JXTC01000190.1:67181-82420 GCA_002914845.1 Trema orientale
TAATCTTTTTGATATCTTAAAAAGATCTCATTTTGTAACAGGAACCTATCTCCTCAGGCCTATAAATACAAGGCTCATGAGCAGAGAAAAGGGACCCGAACTAAAAGCTCTCCTGTATCCAGTATACTGAGAAAATAACACTGACTATAGTGGACGTAGGCACTTTATTCGAAAGGCTGAACCACTCTAAAAATCGCTTGTATTCTTTATTGTCTTAATTATTTTCTTTACTATTCTCTATTTCCAAGAAAAATCACCAACCCCGATGTTAAACCAATTTTTGGTATCAACAGTCAGGATCTGCCCGTATTGATATCTTGAACAACATTATTTCTAGATATGCAGAAATATGTTTGCAATTTCGCAAATATAGGTTGTTTATTGGATTCTCTCACTACTCTCTTTTCCCTTTTTGAGCGTGGCCTTTCAATGAAGTCTAATTTAGTATTTAAAAAAACCTAATATCTTTCCAATTGCAATAAAATATTCGTCAGAGTTCCTCTGAAAAAACAAATATATATTTGTAAGAGAAAGTGACATAAATTTGATATTGTCAACGGCGTAGTTTGACAATTAAGTTTTCTTTATAAACTTTTCATGATATATTAGAATAGAACATCGATAATTTGATGACATAATATTAGATATGTATAATATCATGTAATGATTAAATTCTGACTCGATATTCACCGTCTCTAATGTAATCCCTTATAGATTAATTTGGTCTGATCAAGAAATCAAATTTGTTTGGACTTCAAATTTATCTCTCTGTAACGAGGTTCAATTTTTTCCTTTTTCTTGAGAATGGTTGACCAAATGGTGGAATGAGAAGTTGTGTGATCTTTAAACAACCGAGGAATTGAGTAAAATTCTAAAATAAAGGAAGCGTGGCGGCTTATGTTTTATAGTACGGAGATCAAGATTTTTATTTTTATTATTATTTTTTCATTTTCAAGAAGAAAAAAAAAAATTTGTGGTTATGATGATTCGTTTGAACTTCGTTTGTTTTCATACTATTGGGTCAATATGCACAACTATGAATTATGAATCGGATTCAATTCTCGGCATTTCGGCTAAGACACGAACATGGGGTGTCCTTAAACAAATGTGAATAGGTCTGTTTATTTGGTCTGGCTGCTACGTGGCTCATTCTTTTCCTTCTTTGCTTTACTTTTTTTCACTTGAGTCGATTTATGTGCAATTGTTAGAACAATGGAGAGCTATTGTTGATTTAATTAATATTAATTAATGGATTTTTTCATTCTTCCAATAAAAAAGAAAATGGTGTGGGATCTGATTTGCTTTGCATATGACTAATTTTCATTAAAAAAAAAAAATTAACAGTTTTTAACAAAGGAGTCATTGTTGCAATGTAAAATTACATAATTTAGAGTAGACACATTTATGTAAGTTGAAAATTTGAGAGCAAACTTGTGAACCTCTAATTTTGTAGGCCGAAATGAAAATAAGATTATGTATATATTTGCACAAAATATGAGACTTATATGTGATATAAATTAAGATATTTTGCCTTCTTAATAAGTTAGTACGAGTGATATTTCATTTTATTTCAAGAATAAAATATTCATGATACATTTTCGAATCGAGTCTATAAGGCTTTATTTTCTTTGCCATTATTGGTGCTGGTTGAATTTATTAATGTGCTTGTTCTTATAGTTAAGTTTTAAACTTATTTGATAATCTTCTATTTAGAATATTATATTGTATATAAAATAATTTGTATATTTTGAAATGGTTAAATAAATAATTGTTAATTATTTTGAACATTAGTTTTAAGGTTTAAAATTGAACTCATTTTATCAAAAAGTTTCTAAATAAATTAATGGAAATTCCTCTAATTTTTAAGTGTAGTATTTTCTTGAAAAACCTATAGTAATGAGGGATTTTCTTAATTTGAATTTTACTTACTTTTGAGGGCAAAGCTTTAAAATTTCAAGTACTCAATTTTTTTTTTGGAATTTTGGAAAAATCACTGTTTATCGCTGTTTCAACTTAAAATTACTAAAAGTTACGGCTTTGGAATTCCGATCGTAACATAATCATATATGTCATATACATGATACTAGGATACTTCGGTATTTTGCACAAATTCGTCTTTTTTTTGTTTTATGTTTTAGCAAGAACAATGAGGAATTAATATCATTTTAGGGGAGAAAAAACAAATTTCCATTTTGAAATAGGTTTATTAATTTTCTAATACTTTAATGAGTTGATGTGTTAAACTTTTTAACCGTATTTGATGTTAGGCTAACCTTAATGCAGACTGACAAAAAAAAAAGTTTCCAACAATATGGACAAAACAACACTAAGAAATTATTGAAGAATAAAAGAAATGGTATACATTCGGGTGACGTGGCAAGTGGTACGATTGTTGTAACTACAGTCACATTCGATGGCTATAACAGATCCACTACAAGGTTCCCCACTTATGTTCCACAACGACACTGCTTGTGCATCTCAATATTGTTGGAATATTGAGTTCAATCCTCTCACTATACGTACCCAAAATATATATATATATGTAAAAAATTTAATCTTCAACAATCAACAATATGTAACTATTTTTTTCCCTAAAAACAAATTAACTATTTCTAAGCGGAAATACTTGATAACTATATTACACGAGAGTTCAATATTACATAACTCGCAAAATTCATATAGCTACATACATTAATCATTATATAATTGGTAGCGACTCGCCGCTATGCTAAGAAAGCAATTACATTTTTTTTTTAATATTTACACAAGATTAAGGTCATATAACAAGTTATATATACATTTAAAATGCACTCTATCTTCTCTCTTTTTTTTTTTTTNTTTTTTTTTTTTTAACCAAAAGCGCTGAGAAGAGAAAACAAAGAATGAAACAGCTGCAAATAATCAACTTCATTAATTTGTGTTTGACTAATTTATTTATTTTTAATTTTTCCTGTATGTGTATCCATATATTAATATTGGACCTTTTTTTTTTCTCTTTTAAATACCAAGTTAGAAAAGGTCTAGTAATTTTTTTGAGATGTACATCTCTTTTGAGACCTAAAAATCAAAAAATGTCCCCAACTCAAAAATTATAGCTAAATGACCCAATAAAAAAATCATTGAAAATAAATAAAAAGAATTTGTCTTTATTTATTTTTTTAAAATAAATAAATATTCATTTGTTAGTTAAGAGATTTTTAAAGTATTTTTTATTGTGTATCAGAAAATGAACTTTACGACTATAGTGGTCAGAAATGGGAATTTACTACTAATAGCCCAAACCAATATATTTTGCGTGGGCAAAGTTGCTCTAACCCAAGGTGGTGCTAGCCCATTATGATTGAGTAGTCATACAAAGGTCACCTTGAACAATCTGATCTGGCCACCAAGACATGGTCAAAGGAAAATTTCCTCGCCTTTGACTTGCCACTTCACAACTTGGCACACAATCCTAAAATCAAATGGCTTATTTTTCTGCCTATCTCATGGTCAAACTCCTGAAATGGGTCCAACATATCACCCACTAAGGAAGGAAGGTACCTTCCGATGTCCATCTTCTAACCAATCTAAGATGAAGTCAAACTAGTCATAAAAGACCTCTAACACTCTGATGGATTGGTGCTCGTTCTGGCAGCTAGACCCCTAAAGAAAAGGAGCGGTCATGCCACCTGTCAGGAGGACTTATCTCCACTCTAAATGGTCCAAAAAGAAGACATGGGTTTCAGCTAACCAAAGGGAGAGTAGCACTTACAATCACTTCGAAGTGGTATTCTAGTAAATTAGGTTCAAAGAGGAGCCACGTCTTCAACCGACCTTCTGAACAGGATGGTAATTCTTACAATTGGAGGAGGAAGGCACGGGGCTAGTAGCTGTCACTCACTCTTATAAATACCCTTCCATCTTGGCATCTGGGGGACACGATCTATCTAGCACTCATACTCATACTTACACTCTAGCACTCAGACCTACTTTCCTAGCTCTTGGACTCTCAATCATCCAAAACTCTTAGACTTTACTCGGAGTCTGAGGCTCTTAAGCCGAATGATCAGAGTCTATCTTTTACTCTATCTTAGTTTAGTATTTCTCTTTACTATTTGTTTTAGGGCGCGTCTACAGTAGGAGCGCCCCTACGTAGGGCCCTGTCTATTCACCGTTGGATGAGAATCTGTATATAAATAGATTCTCTACAGATTCCCGTTATTCCCCACAGATTCCCATCCAACGATAATTAAGGCATGACCTTACGTAGGGACGCCCCTACCGTAACCATCCCCTTTGTTTTATATATACTTTCTCCACCTTCCATCACTGACTTGACCATTGAAGTTCCTTTGGTCGGCACCACTCCAGTGTCCAAGAAGTGCTCTCACAGCCTTTTGATTTTGTAGGTTGCTAGTGGCCCGAAAGATCTTATAATTGTAGATTCCACCCTCTACAGTTTGGCACCCGTCATGGAGCCCTAGCAATCACCTGTTCGACAAAAGACCAAGAGAGCAGTCAGCATGAAAGGTCATAGCTGAAATCAACAAAACACCTGACCTCGTGTCACAATTCACCCAACTGACTGCCAAGATAAATGAAACATTTGAAAAGCTCCACGCTTAGAGTATAGCCATGGATTTTGGTGGAATGGCTTTAATTTTGTCTCTTCAATTCTTGTTTTTAATCTCTTTTATCTTGTTTGTTTTCTTTGTTTAATTTCACTCTTTAGTTAAAAATCGGATGGTACCATCTTAGTTAGCATTATTTAGGAACACAATCCTCATGGAGCGATATCTTACTTCTTTTTATTACTTGATATGACCTATGTACTTGTAGAGTATTTTATACACATTGGTGTGTATTCATAATAGGCCACAACCTTAACAAGTACCACTAAGGTAACCATAAGCATGTATATACATTAGTCAATCTCACAGATATTATAAAGATCACACAGAAATCACATGGATCAATTAAATACACATATTGGTGATCATATTGTTCACATATGTGATTCTCATACAAATATCAAATTTTTTAGAGTATAAATAAGCATTTAGTTCCCAGGCCACCAGAAATCCATGTGATTTACTCTATTTATTTATTCTCTTTACTATTTATTTTAGTATTTCTCTTTACTATTTATTCTCCACGTATTCCCATCCAACGATAATTAAGACATGATCCTACGTAAGGACGCCCCTACCGTAACCATCCCCTAATAATAATTAACATTACTAACATAAAATGATCACACCAATAATTCGCATGTGAATTAGTGGTTGAACTTGATGCCAATATGTAGTCTTTTCATTTCCAGCATCCTTGAAATAAATATTGCAATATGCGATGAAAACTTGTATGACCATTTTTCAACATTTGTTTTACGTTAATGTTGGCAATTGTACATATTATCATTAAGGTCATCATTTATTTTTGAGCATGTATCTTTATTAAGATAATGCTCCATGATTTGAACGAATATCAATATTTGCTTTTGACAGTTCGAAAAATTTGGAGAAACGAACCGATTTGCTTACCCAAAATTGATCTCCGATTGAAAAATTTATCACCGATTGGCTTACCCAAAATTTCTCATATTATTGACTAATTACAAGAAATTCATGGGGTTATCAAGGTGAATAAGGTCATACATAGCAATACATGGTTGAAAATGGCATTAGACCACCTGATGTAGCTAAGGAAAAGCATGAGAATCAATTTCATATTTATCTAATGTTCGTTTAATTATGGGTTGCTCTTTTTTTTTTAATAAATTATGGATAACCTCAAGAAAGGAGAAGAGTTTCAAAAGATGATTTTTGGGTTTCCTTTTTGTTTTCTTTTTCCATTTAGATAAATGTGTATGGAAATATATATATTTTTAATATGTATTAAAAGATAATTTCAGTAAAGGTTAATTCTTGCGTAATATAAATATTTTTTAAAATAGGTGTACAGAGAGTAGAAAAATGGGTGAGAATATAGTCACTCTTATGAAAATAGTGGGATGATCGAGTTTCTTAAAAGAATTAGTAGTTTATAATAAATGGGTTATTGTTGCAATGTAACATTGCATAGGGTAGACCTATGTAAGTTTAAAATTTCGAGAATAAAATGATACAATGGATATAATTCAAAGGTTATTACTATAATTAATCTTTTTGACAAGAGGAAAAAAATATTGGATAGAGTGTCGGAGTAATTTAATCAATTTAAATCATTTCCCACAGTATCTTAAAACAGGGTAAATTAAAAACTAGTCCCTATATTATAGATCTTATTTCATTAGAGTACCTGCCATTTCCAAAGTAGAACCGTGCATGTAGAATAGGTCAAACATTAATCTGAACAACCTCTTTCTTATACTAGTAAATACCAAAAGTCATGACTAGAACTAGCTTTCTAACTTCTAATTAATTTAGCCATTTCTCCAAGCAAGGAAACTACTAAATATATATACTCCACACACAGTTTTCAATGAAGAACAACCAAGTATCAGTTACAATAAGGCGAAACGTCTTCTCTCATTCAAACCCTTATTGTCATGACATTCATTTCACAACAACAACAAGAATGCTCTTTCTCATCTTCCATCTCCAATAATGTCACTGATCATAGAGACATTGACAGGAGAAGGCAACAATGGATCGACCCCCGAGGCAGGACTCGTTATGGTATCACAATGCTCATCGTTGTGCTGGCTCTTACCTTCCTTCTGAGCAGTTGATGAAGTACTACTCTTATTCTCATTTAAGAAGCTAGTTGTTATGTCTTTAAAATCCCAATCTGTCAAATAGCTTGGCTTTGACACAACATTGCTTGTCTCAATATCTCCAGCAAGCATGGCCACCACGCGTGACATTGGCGGTCGCATCATTGGCGAAGCCTGAGTGCACAAAAGGGCCACTCTTATCAATCTGGTGGCCTCATTTGTGTCGAACTCATTTAATGTTGGATCCACCAGCCCCAAACTTTGGTTGTTTTCATGCAAATGCCAAGCCTATGGAAAGTATGCATTTTTGTAAAAAGGTTAGTTGACAAAGTACTAAAAATTTGGTTCTAGTTTGAAGAGAGTAAAAGAATAAAAGAGCTAGATTTTATTTCATAATGTTCTTTTACCCATTCGAGGAGATAAATCTTTGCATTGTCTAAGCTATTGTCGGAGTTTGGTCTTCCGCTGAGAATCTCCAAAGCAACAACTCCAAAACCAAAAACGTCGGCCTTCTCTGTCAGGTGCCCGCGCATTGCATACTCTGGTGCCAAATAGCCTCTGCATGATCATAAGACTGCTTATAGTAAATGTCGGATATGTTTGATCTAATTATCTAGTAATTACTCATTAGCTCAGTATGAAAATCATGCCTTTGAAGTTCATTAGTATTTTTAAATTAAATTATGAATATATACCAAGTACTACCAGCATAAGTTACTAGTTTGATCCTATCATCTAATAAGACTCTTATGTAAATAATGTTTCATTTTTTATGATTTATAATTAGAGTCCAAATGTGAATTCAGCACCATCATCGGCGGTTACTAATTTGGTCTTGTTTGTATAATCAAACACACTGATTTATGTCGTAATTTTAGAAATTTGAGCAGTGTGGCCCTAGTGAGTTTGTCAAAAAGAGCTTACATTGTGCCTGCAATTCGGGTGCTAATATGAGTTTTATTGTCATCATAGAGCTTTGCCAATCCAAAATCAGATATTTTTGGACAGAGTGCTGCGTCAAGCAAAATATTACTAGCTTTGACGTCTCGATGTACAATCCTTGGTCTTGATTCCTCATGAAGATAAGCAAGTCCTTTCGCTGTTTCCAAGCATATATTGAAGCGAGTAGGCCAGTCCAAGTGCAATTCATTTTTTCCTGAAATGGCACATAACCAAAATGCACATAACAACGACAACATTCAGGTTTGTAAATTATTGTTGTATAGCCTAAATTCTCATACGAAAGTACGAAATAAAGCTGACAAAATTTGTTATATCAGTGTAGAATAATAGAGAGAGATGTGGGCTTGTCTAAAATCTACTACTGGTTTAAGAATATTCAGGACAGTCGCAGGAAAGATATCTTGCTATTCTCAATACGTCAAATAATTCAAATATGTATAGAAATTGGTTGTAATGCGAGATTTTTTTGGTAAGTGTATGACGTAAAGTATACTACTTAAATGGAACCAAACAGGACATTTAGTTTCGAATGGCTTCATACCAAAGATTGCTTGATCAAGGCTTTTGTTTTCAAGATACTCATAAACCAAGATGCGTCTATTTCCTTCGATACAACAGCCGAAAAGTTTCACTAGATTGCGATGTTGCACCGCTGATATGATAGCAATTTCAGTTATAAATTGACTCTTTCCATGACTAGATGCTACTGAAAGTTGCTTCACTGCTACTACCCTCCCATCAGCAAGGGTGCCCTATTAAGTAAAAGCACTTAGTCTTATGGAATGAAAGAAAAATGGTAAGATAAACTGTTAAATTTTCTTATGTAGAGTAAATATTTTAATCATATTTACCTTGTACACAGGGCCATAACCCCCCTCTCCAAGCTTATTCGAAGAACTGAAATCATCTGTGGCAGCTCTCAGTTCAGCATAACTAAAAGTGTCTGGTCGAGGGCCTAATCCTAGAATTTCTGCATACTCCAAGCAAGAATGTAAGACATAAAATTAAGTTGGGGAATACCATGACAACTATTCTAAAATATGTACCAATTGAAAAAAAAAAGAAAAAGAAAAAAAAAGCATATGAGAGAGGGATCTTGTACTTGATATGTTTTGTAAATAATAATGTCCTTATCTCATTGAATATATAAAAGTCATTTCCTATCTCTTTCAAGAAGAAAAAGAATCTAATCCTGTTACAATATTCTTGTTCCAAACTTGAAATGACGATTCTATTACTTGCACAAATGATGAAGCTAGCTTTCTCAAACATAAGAGTGAGTTGAACAGAATATAATTGAAGTTAAAGAAAGAGATCAAGAACCAAGTTCATGTTTAGTAACAAGAATTGGTCCAACTGATGTGTTCTTACCTTCCTCATCGTCGTCTACCTTTCTTCTCCTCAAATAAAATACCGAAAATATCAATATAAGGCCCACAATCCCAACAGGTATTGCAATACCAATGATCAACCCTGTCCTGCTCTTCTCTCCTCCAATAGTTGGTGGAATCCCCGAAACAGTTGGTGTAAAGTCTTGAGTGTAATACAATAGTGTCTAAGTAAGAAAAAAATCCAGTTGTGAAGGAAAATGAAAGTGTGTAACATTATGCAATTACATGTATGTTACCTGAAGCAGCATGGACTGTTGCTATTAGTGGACCATAATAACCTTGTTCAGGTATGCAACATGTGCCTTTGCCAGCCCAGAACAAATGAATTTCAAGATAGTTATCTGACACTGTAACATTGAATTCCCTTACAATTGCTCTTTCAACCCCACCAGCCTCCTTCGATATGTCAAAGTCCTTCTTTCTAAGAATTCCCTACGAATAAAATTAAGAGGTAATCAATGAGTCATAGTTTTCACAAAGCACTAAATATTCTTGCAAGATATTATTGAGAGGCTAATATTTAGTTGGAATGGAACAACTGTTTAAACTACTCTTCTAAACCTTTATTACCTGAACATAGATATCAAACACACGCCTTCCTAAACTCTTCCAACTTTGCGAACTTCGATCTGTAAAACCAGTTTCTGAAAATTGCAAGGTTACGGTATAATTTCCATTCTCAAGGCCAAGACCAAAGTATCTAAGTGAGCCCGGGGACATTCTTGCGGTTTGGAAAAGCTCAGGGGTATTGGTACCAGTAGCTTGTGCCAAGTTGTTTACAAAATAGCTTTGAGATTTTCTCTCAGAAAATAAGCCCACATTGCTTATTGCCCATTTCTCAGTGCTGGTTACCTGAAATGTTGCTGGACCAAGAGTTGAGTTATCGGCCTCATATAATATGCCATCACTTCCTGTCATCTCTTTTCCTCCACATTTGATTGAGAAGTTTGCATCTGCAAGAACCAAGATAGTAAAATTACAAAAATTATCATACTTGATGATGAAAGTACTGGAAGCAAAATATGTATTTTGTTGTTTCGCAGTTTCATATCTTCTAGTAATTTTCCTCCGAAGTAACGAAATACGCATCTTTCACTGAGTATAGAAGGTCCATTAAACCATAAACCATTCAACTTGCTACCTCTATGGCACTGTTTTGAACTCGTGAAATTCCTTTCCCACTTTATTAAAGTTCACTGTTCTGATACTAATATTACTAGAAACAGAGAATTCAATCAGACTAGGACTTGTGTATATCTTATTTTAGTTCTTTATCCTTATAATTATATTGTTACATGTATAAGTCCGGTCATTTCTCTTAATCTTAAGATTCGTTTTGAATATTCAACCAAGTAGAAGGAAATAATGATGAACACAAATGAGGCACTAACATTCTCTTTAGAAAGCAAGTTTATTTTGAACAGATGATGTGCCTACATCTGAAACTTGATAGAGGATTAAATAAATGAACACAAAAAGTAATCAACTTAAAGTGATTTACAGCGTGGGCTATTTCCATTGCATGGGAAATCTCTCTGAAGACAATTAAGTCCTGGAAGATCTCTGCAAGAAAATAAAGAACTATTAGTGCGAATTCAAATAGAATTAAGAAGCATTCACCAAGCTTAATTAAAAACATTTGTCTAAACTGAAAACGGTTAGTGTACTTTATGCTTTCTCGTATGTTGACGGAGGTTTTGTCAACAATAAATATAGGAAATTGCAAGATGTGCCTTGTGTGTGAAAAGAGATTAATAAAGCAAAGTAAATAAGGAGACGCAAATTTTATAGTGATTCAGCCCCAAAAAAGATGAGCCTACGTCCACTGTTCTTCACTATTTTCTGGAGAATTACAAGAGTTTCTGTCTCAAGGTGAGAGCAGAGAATTACAGAACGTAATGAAGTGCTTTGTGAAGAATGTGTGTTCTGTCTTACAATGAGACTAAGCCACCTTTATATAGATGAGGATGGCTTAGTTTTCTAATTACATAAATGAGTAAGTGTCTAATCAGAAATATAATTTTGGGTATGTATAGAATCGGGTAACATCCTCAATTAAATACGGGGATTACTCAATCTCCATTCTGAAGCTTGTTTCTTTTTCTATGCTAATTACCCCTTTGATGAAGCCTGAACCGGTTTCCCTTTTATCCTGGTCGCATCTATCATATTCGGATGAGGTCGCATTTTAATTAAGAAAACACTTATGCGACCTGACGTACCTGACCTTTGACTTTCACAGCGTTGACCAATCATGGATTTAAGATCGCATAACAATTGCCCCCCAGCTTCATTAGCCTTCAGGCTAAATGGAGCTTCTTATCTTGACAAATGCGAGCTTAAAAATGCGAGGTTATGAAATCACTCAGAGATTCTGAAGAGTCGTCAAATCTTGAATTATATTTCTTTTGAACTGTGCATTCCTTTCTGTCAGACGCCTCCACGTGTCTTCTTCTCTTAAGCGGTTGACACGGCTCGAGAAAACCTCTCCATTTTTCGAACAGGTGTGACGATAATGATGACATTTCCCATCATTTCAAATCAAACCATTTCGTATTTCAAAAATTAAATTCACTTAAATTTCCGAATTCAAATCCCGCGTGAATCTCGGCCATCAGATTTAAAGAAAATCCCTTGATCTACGGCTGTGATCTGCCGAATCATTTAAATATAAATACTCCTCCCTCTTCTCTTTCTTCACTTTCTCATTTTCCAGAAAACCTGAGCATCTCAGACGAATCAGACAATCTTCCCATCGTCTTCTTCTTCCTCTCTTTGAAACCAGAGAACTTCCACCGGATTGTTGCAGAAGCTTCTTCCTCAAATTTCCGACGAATCATTTCCTTATCTCAGACGAATTAGCAGAGCATTCAAGGAGCATTTCAGAATCCTCTTCTTGAAAAATCAAGGTCAGTTTCTTCTCGTTTAACCTCTGTTGAATCTTTCTATTTTTCCAGAATTTTTTATAGTACCAGAGTCATGACTTAGAAACCATGAAACCTAGGTTACAGAAACAAGGATTGTAGAGATCAAAATCCCTTTTTTTTTTTTTTTTGTTATTTTGATGAACTGGTAGATGAATAAAATAGGGGGAAAGTTTTGAAATGTTGACGAGAACCGAATCATGTAGAAATTAGGCTCTGGAATGTTGGTAGGGAGAACCAAATCATGTAGAAACCGATAGAACGAATGATCGAAGAACTGAACATTCCAGACGAACCTTAAGATGCTTTGAAAATTATAGAGATAGTCGAACAACTTATAAACATTCTAGGGTTCGCTACCCCCAATTACCGTATATTGCTCGCACATAGCAAGGATACCTGTAAAAGATAGACAATAATATGCCTATCTCTAGGTCGCATTTTAGGTTAGTATAAATCAATGTATGATTTTACCTGTAGGATAATGCTCGCATAGGAAATTAAATATCTCCTTGTTCGTTTTTCAGATGTCTAGTAGCAAAGACTTTAGGAAAGGGAATGCGTTCTCAAGGGAGTCGTCATTCTCTTCTGCGAACACCAAGACTAGCTCTATAGACCTTGATGACTACATAGAGCGACCTGAAGTAGAAATAACCGGGACTAGACAGAGTAGTCCTCGCATAGGCGACCTCCCCCAGGATCAATGGCCTCAGCATATTAGGCACGCCCCCGAATATGCGAAGGGTCACCAATACGTGGAAGGAGATTGGTCATGTACCAATGTCCAGACGAGCATCTCCACAAATAAGCTCGAAAAAATCATCCGCAGTTACAACATCAACACCCTTCTTTGCATCCCCACAGAATTCAATCGACCACACACCCCTCCTTGTGGCACTGCCTCGTTCTCTGAGGCAGTGCTTAGGTGCGGCGTCCATCTTCCTCTTCATCCTTACATCAAATCCATCGTCGACTACTACGGCGTCTTTCCTTACCAACTGACCCCCAACACTTATAGATATATGGTAGGTTTGTACATACTATACCATAAGCTTAGTTTAGGAACCCCTACTCCTGAAGAATTCGCCTGGTTTTACCAAGTGAAGTCGAACCTCAGACTTCGGCTTCTTTTATGTGAGCAAATGGTCGAATCAAGCGATAAAGACCATTCATGGAGTCTGCAATAATATGGGAAAATGGAAGAACCCATTTTTCCACTTTGACTATGCTGATAATGTATTCTTTCAAAATCCTGGTAGGTGATTAACTTGATTCGAATTCATAATTTTTTTTTATAATACCTGATCGCATTTCCATGTCTTCGTAGAAAACAAAGAGCGCCCAGGGCTTAACGAGGCGCAGCTCACAAGGGTGTACAAAGTTAACGCCCTTCCAACCGAGGAGTTTGATTGGAAAAATCTTGGGACAACCAAGAATCTGATCGACTGCGGGCTGTTCCCGAAGGGCGCTTCACTACCATACTCTGCCAACCGTCCTTCGAAGCCCTCGAGCTCGAAGAGGAAAAAGAAGGTGAGGAAGGAGACAGGTGCGTCATCTTCTAAATCAAGGAAAAGGAAGGCACCTGCTCCACCTGTTGTTGAGCCACCATCTTCTGAGGCCAAATCTCCACCACAGTCGCAGCCACAAGAAGGTAGTTCTCGCTTTTCTTTTATATATATATCGCATTACTCTGCTAACAAAACCTCATCCATGCAGATTTGACCATCGAAAGTAGTCTGCGAGCTCCTCCTACCACCCTTGGAAGCTACCGTTCTAGGTTCTGCGGTCTGTCGTGAGGAGGGAGGTTCCCCTTTCTCTTCCAGCTGCAAAGATTCTTTTCTTTCCAGCGGAAGCTCCTTGTCCCAATTAGCTCGACTACTCCTCAGGCTTCGCAAACAGTGAGTCAACCCGAGCCGCCTACAGAACCAGCTTCCTCTGCAGGAACGAGCCGGGCTGACAAGGCGACCGAACTCTTCAACCAGCTTCGCCAACTACCAGAAAAGGCTGACATGAGTGCGGCCTTCATAGATCGCTTCACATCTGAGGAAGCATGGGAGAAAATGAAGTGAAGATCTCCCAAGGTTGCATTCACTGCAGCAATGCGAATGCTAGCCAACGTAAGTCATCTTGCTCCGAATTTTTGACACTGAATTTCTTTGAACTCTTTTTTCCTTAACATCCTTTAGACTAATATGTTCGCATTTCAGACCGCCGCAGCTGCTGTGCTGATGTACGATCCGGTCCTCGAGAGCATGGATTAAGGGGAAAAAAGCCGTGAAGGTTACCCAAGAGCTCGAGGATCTGAAAAAGACTCGCGAAGAGGAGAAGAATTCCTTCGAGTCAGAAAAGAAGCAGCTGTACGAGGACCTGGAGAAGGAGAAACTCAAGAAGGAAACGCTTGCAGAAAAAATCAAGACTCTTGAGAAGGCTATCTCCGAGCAAGCAGATGCTTTGAAGAAGGTCGCTGAAGAGGCGGGTCGCAAGGCAGTCGAAGACTTCAAAGCTAATTAAGTCAGGGAGCTTGAAGAAAAGGCTAGCGACCTTGCATCTTCGACCATTATTTACAACATCTTCTGCGAGCATCCCGAGTTCGACTTCTCCATCCTTGGTACGGACGTGGTGGAGCTTGTTCAAAGCTGGAAGGATGCCGAAGCTGTAGAGAAGAGTGGAGCGAGTACTCCTAAATAGATTTATTTATTGTAAATTAAGACAAATACGGGCATATCCCGTTCAATATATCTTCTAATATATTTTATCACATAAATGCGACTTAATTTGTTGTTTTGATTGAAGATTTATTCGTCGAACGTTTATTCCTGCAAAATAAACAAAAGTTACATCGCATAATAATATAAACGTGCATAATTTAACCAAGTAGTCAATCACTAAGTGACTGATCGGTACGCTATTGCGATTCGAATCCAATAACTTAAACCGTGGTTCAAGTAGTAGGATGGGTTAGATCGCTTAAGAAAAATAATAATCGAGTGGTGCAAACTCCACTATTTTTCAAAAGTTCCACGTTAAATGGGGTTTATAGCAATATATCACATTGAACAATGAACGTTATGCTTAGTTACTTTCTGTTCGAGGAGAAAAATTGCGTAATACGACATGTTATGGCATGAAGCGAGGAGAAAATCCTAAGATTTTAAGAAATTTTAGAAATTCGGCGATCTAAAATTCCAACCCCTCTAAATGAACATTTTGCATAGTTCCTTAGGAAGCGAGTAGGAGATGACGATCTAATCCTACTGCCCCCCG
>JXTC01000190.1:84921-120385 GCA_002914845.1 Trema orientale
GATCCTACACCAAACGCACATTTCTGGGGATTCAGCTTCATCTGGTATTTTCGAAGAATTTCGAACATCTCTCCTAGGTGCTTGATGTGATCTTCTGCCTTCTTCGACTTTACCAGCATATCATCGACGTATACTTCCATTGTCTTGCCAATTTATTTTGAGAACATCATATTGACAAGACGTTGGTAAGTTGCTCCCGCGTTGATTAATCCGAAAGGCATTTTCTTATAGCAATATAAATCTCGATCAGTGATGAACGAAGTATGCTCTTCATCTAGTTCGTACATCGGAATCTGGTTATATCCAGAATATGCATCCATGAAGCTTAAGAGTTCGTGCCCTGATGTTGCATCTACAAGCTGATCAATTCTTGGAAGTGGAAAACTATCCTTCGGGCAGGCCTTATTAAGGTTGGTGAAGTCGATACAAGTTCTCCACTTCCCGTTGGTTTTCTTTACCAAAATCGGGTTTGCAAGCCAGTTTGGATAAAAAGATTCCCTAATAAATCCGATTTCGAGTAGCTTGTCCACCTCTTCCTTTAATGCGACGTAGCGTTCTGGATCCATCGTCCTTCTTTTCTGTCGAACTGGTCTTTTTGTGGTATCTATGTTGAGGCGATGGCACATGATATTCGAATCAATCCCCACCATATCCGAATGTTGCCATGCGAAGATATCCAAATTCGACCTTAAAAAAGCGATCATCTCAGCTCTCACAGGTTCTTGAAGTTTTATCCCGACTTTGAGGGTCTTTGAAGATTCATCAATTGACAGATCTTCCAAGTCTTCAATGGGTCCAGTTTTGACCTCTTCATCGATTTCTCAAAAATCGAGGTCTTCGATTGACGCTTCCCCTTGTAATTGGACCATCATTGTGTGAGGCGATGTATCCTTTGAAGCAAGCTTCAAAGAATTATTATAACACGTATGTGCGTCATATTGGTTACCTCGCACTTCTCCTACTCCATGCTGCGTTGGGAACTTCATGGTGAGATGATAAACAGAGGTGACAGCTCGAAGTTCCCTGAGAGTCAGTCTTTCCAGTACAGCATTAAATGCAGAGGGACAATCTACAACCAAAAATTGAGTCATTACCATTGAAACTCTTGGATAAGTTCCAACATTAACCATCAACTCAATCATGCCCCTAGGAATTATACTATCTCCAGTAAATCCGTAAAGTGGAGTGACGGTGGGTTTCAAATCACCATCACTCAACCCCATCTTTTTGAAGACGTCGTAGTACAAGATATCCACAGCACTTCCATTATCGACCAGTACTCGCCACAGCTGAGTGCTTCCATAGTTGATTTTAATGTCTAGAGCGTCATTATGCGGGTAATAGACTTCTCTTGCATCCTGCTCTGTGAAGGTGATGTCCATATCGGGTACCCTCTGAAGCTTTTGTGGTCGCCGCTCAAGATACATGACATTAGTCAATAGCTGCTGCCTAGCTTCTTTTGCATATCTATCTTGTGCCCTCTTCGAATCTCCTCCAACATGCGGCCCTCCAAAAATAGTTTGCACTTCACGTTGTACTTCGGGAGGTTGCTGTTGCTTTTCTTCTCTTCGTTCATTATTTTGCCGGGTATACTGCCTCAATCGTCCTTCTTTAATTAATCTCTCGATCTTATCTTTTAGGGCGTAGCAGTTATTAGTATCATGTCCAATATCGTTGTGGTATCGGCAAAACTTGTTGGAATCACGTTTCACTCTGTCCCGTTTAATCGGCTCCGGTTGACGATATCGCTCATGCTGATTTGTGACCGCATAGATATAATCTATGGGCGCATTCAGCTCGGTATAACTGTTGAATCTCATGGGAGCCCTGGGAACTTCTTGCTTCTTCGGTTCAGGCTGCTTTTCCGTTGATTGCTCGCTTTTTCTCTTATTCGACTTTTTATTGTCGTTGTTGTTGGATGTGGTCGCATCTTTGGTTGAGTCCTTTGTTCCTCCCTTCGTCTTGCGAAGATTCTCACGTGAAGATTCCACTCGCAGATGACGACCAACTCGTCGATAAAAGTCTTCAAGAGTTCTGCACTCCCGTTCGAGCAATTCTTCCCAGAGTTTTGTTGCTGCTCGCACTTCCGCCATCAGTAGAGTTAAAACTCCTCCTTCAGGCGGGTTGTTGACTTTCGCCAACTCTGAGGTAAAGCGATTGAGGTAAGATCGTAAAGTCTCCTCTGGACCTTGACGAATGGCTGATAGACTGATCAACGGGACTGTAAAATTCTTAGCAGCTTGAAATTGTCTTATGAAGGCAGTCTGCAGTTGTTGCCAAGATGAGATTGATCCGGGTTTGAGTCCTTGGAACCACTTCTTCGCTGCTCCCGTGAGGGTTACAGCGAAACATCTGCATCGTACGAGGTCGTCCACTCGATGTAACTCCATCAGGTCACTGAAGTGGTCCACATGGTCTTGTGGATCAGTTTTCCCGTCAAAAGCTTTTATAGTGGGAAGTTTAAATCCAACAGGTAAGGCTGCAGCTCAAACTTCCTCGTTGAATGGCGATTGACAATACCCATCCACGAGCTTATTGTCCCAGTCAGAAATTGTTTCTAGTGCAATCCTTAGATTGTGGACATCAATATTAGAAGGAAGAGTATTGATTGGTAGCTGGGGTGGTCTTTGATTGTCGTCACGTTGTACAGCTGCAGGTTGGCCAGGCTGGGTCTGCTGCGACTTCTGCGAAGCCTCAATTGTAATTGTGCGATGAGATCGACTCTGGCTCTGGCGATGCGATGTGGATTGCTTATGTCTACGTCGCTGTTCTAAGTGTTGTCGCAGGTCTACAGGATTCTGCCTGGGCTCTCTGCTAATTCTTTCGAAGACACTCCTCGACTGACGATTCTGCTCGCTGCTCTGACGATCACGATTTATGGTTCTCTGAGAAGGTTGTTCACGATCACGATCAGTGCTCGAACTCCCTGTACCAGATCCTTGTGGCAAGTGTGCGATCTTGCCTTTGCCTTTGGAAGTGCGTTCCACTTGACGCTCCTGTTGGGCTCTGCCAACTAGCGCTCAAGGACGGAGAGCCTAAACCTAAGGAAAAAGACCAACGGCTCGACCCGCTAAAGACCCCGCAAGGACGACACCACCTCACTGAATCTGTCCTTCGGCAAACCGTTGTAGAGAATCATTGATCTGGCTGGTTATCTGCTGAAGGTTCACCAGTGCGTCCTCCATTCGGTCCTGTCTTTGGATAATGTTTTCTGGTGCGGTCACAGCAGGTTGATCCTGAACAGGATTATCCTGCGCAGCTGTAGTGCTTTGAGATTGATTTTGGCTAAGTCCAGCGTTTCTGGTGATGTTTCTGGTGTTTGCCATTGTTGGAAGAAGCAAAATTGATGAACACTTTGCTAGAATAGCCCTCCTTCTGGCGCCAATTGTTGACGGAGGTTTTGTCAACAATGAATATAGGAAATTGCAAGATGTGGCTTGTGTGTGAAAAGGGATTAATAAAGCAAAGTAAATAAGGAGACGCAAATTTTATAGTGGTTCAGCCCCAAAAAAGATGAGCCTACGTCCACTGTTCTTCACTATTTTCTCGAGAATTACAAGAGTTTCTATCTCAAGGTGAGAACAGAGAATTACAAAACATAATGAAGTGCTTTGTGAAGAATGTGTGTTCTGTCTTACAATGAGACTAAGCCACCTTTATATAGATGAAGATGGCTTAGTTTCCTAATTACATAAACGAGTAAGTGTCTAATCAGAAATACAATTTTGTGTATGTATAGAATCGGGTAACATCCTCAATTAAATATGGGGATTACTCAATCTCCATTCTGAAGCTTGTTTCCTTTTCTATGCTAATTACCCCTTTGATGAAGCCTGAACCGGTTTCCCTTTTATCTTGGTCGCATCTATCATATTCGGAGGAGGTCGCATTTTAATTAAGAAAACACTTATGCGACCTGACGTACCTGACCTTTGACTTTCACAGCGTTGACTAATCATGGATTTAAGATCGCATAACATCGTGCATTATATTAAAATAATAAGACTTGTTGCTAGAAAGGGCAAGGGAGAGTTTAGCTTACGTTATATTCGAGCTTCCGAATTTGAAGTTGTTGGCCACCAAGTTCCTGCACCAAATTCAATCTAGTAACATAAATATAGTTGCAGTTATACCATTTAAAGCTCTATGGACATGAGAGAATAGAAACTTTGACATGATGAACAAAACATCGATATGATGTATTTAAACATGAAGAAGCAAGGAGAGGCTTTATGTGAACTAGTATGAGCAAGGACATACAGCTGTGATATTGAGGTTACCCAGGGAGGAAAACTTCCTGATAAGAAATTGTAAGACAAATCTCTGCATAATGAAATTTTATAAGCAACAATCAGCAGACAAATAATGTGTATGAGTTAATAAGAGAATAAATATTTACCAAAGTACTGTGGTTATAAGTTAGCAATTAGCGACTTGATAAAAAAATAAATACAATGCTTGAAATGATTATTTGATTAGACGTGTTCAGATAAAATACCACTCCTGCAATAATTTTTGTTTTAGAGGTTCTGAGGCAATTGGGACAAGATATGATATTCAATAAGTGAAAGAATGTACATTTAATAAGAGGGATTATGGTTAATGAAAGAAACAGAATGCAAAATGCATATATATAGCTGATTAAATACAGTTGCTTTCTAGATTAATTATAACATGATACAGCAATAAGATGGCTTACATATTATCAAGTCCATCACTCTTTTGGCTTGGAAGGACTCCAGACAAGCTATTATTTCCAAGAAATCTGCAATTTCGATTATACAAGTCAAGATCTTCAACTATAGTACTAAAGTTTCCCATACACCAAGGGATGAAATATATCTTAGGGAGAAAAAAATAATTTCTACTAAAATAAAAAGGATAATTAGTAAACAAATATACATTGGTTACTTACAAGTGTGTGAGAGAACTCATATTGAACAACGAACTTGGTATCGTGCCTGTTAAGTTATTGAAACTCAAATCCCTGGTAAGATAAATGAGAAGTTGAGAACTAGAAACAGATAGAGATGAATTAAGCTAGTTTTATAGCGCAGTTTTCTTTTGGAATTTTAAAGTTTCATATTGTTGGAACATACAGTCTTTGTAGACTTTTGTAATCTCCAATATCAGATGGTATGCTACCAGAGATTAATGCATTTCTTAGATTTCTGTTAGAAGAATTAAACAAAGTAACAAAGAGGTTAGTCCACATGTACGTGAAAATGTATAACTAAAAGAGAAAATGACTTAGACTACCATAGAATTTTAAGTTAAGGAGTTTGTCAACTTACAAATCAGTTAAGTTCTTCAAATTTTTTATGAAACCAAGAGAAGAGCTCACATTGTATATATCACTGATTCGGCTGCATAATTATATATACACAAACATAATTGGAACTGCTCTTGTTTTCCACAATGAGAAAGAGAATTTTCAATGTATTTGACTTATAATACATATAGAAATACATATATATATTTATTATCTAAACTCACAGAGAGTTCATCGATGTCAATTGAGAAAAACTAGATGGTATTGGACCTTGAAAAGAGTTGCCTTGAAATCTCCTACAAAACCTTTTGGTTAGAAGCTCATGAACCTAAATATCCTTAAGAGGAATGTTGATCTTCCTTTAGTAATTATGACGTCAGAAAAATAAAATTATAAATTCACTCTTTAGTTCTTACAGGGAAGTTAGCTTTGTCCAGTTTCCAATGAAGTCAGGTATGCTGCCTGAGAAAGGACTATCTGATGCCCACCTGATATTGAAGATGCTAACTAAGGTAAGTTGAACTAAGAAGAGGTATTATTGAAGCATAAAATGTGGAAGAAAAGGATCATTTAAAAAAGAAGGAATGGTTTGCAAGAGATCTTCCATACAAAATTCTCATGTTTTGAAGTTTAGCGAATGTAGAGGGAATTTCACCGCTGAGTCCGCAACTATCGATGTAACTGTTAAAAAACACAAGTTATATTCTATCAGTTTCATATTATTACATTCCAAGACAGAAAAAAAAAAAAGAGAATTTCACATTATTACATACAAATAATTATCAAGAACTCACATATTCAAACATAATTAAGTTAAATGGAAGAACTTACATTTCCTCAAGTTTGACCAAGTTACCAATTTCCGAGGGCAATGTTCCAGAGAAATTATTTGATCCAAAGGCGCTACAAATCACATTGCAGAGCCATATTCATAATAGGTTAAAGAAATTTAGCATTGTCATGAAGAAAAATGACTATGCTACAACATAGATTATCACGTAGAAAGACACTATTTTCTAATTATTTTCCTTGAGAATTGAATTTTTCCTTTTTAAGAGTTTTGAAACACAAAAAAATCAAGTCTTGATCAGCACAATTAATCTTGTTACAGTTTCGATGCTTAAATTAAATTAAAACCATCATCTTCACTGTCTCACTGATAATCTTTTACCAGTTAGGCTTTGGATTTGATCTCAAAAAGTAAATTGATTGATACAGGGAGTAATTCAATTCCTTATAAAACCATGATAACGTGTCATTATTCTAATGTCTAACTTATGTACGGACTCTAGTTGTAGATCCTAATAACACTAGCATTAGTACAAAGAGAAGGATAAAGAATTGCTCTTGTAATGGCCCAAGTTCCACATTAGGTACGCTTTGAGAAGATTATAGGTATTTAAGTAGTGGTTCATAACCCTAAAAGTACCTTCAAGCTAACACTTTTGGATGAGGCTAAGTGGCGCTATATTTGGTATTCAGAACCGACCCAGTTTGTACTTGTGTGGGCCATGGAAGGTTACCACAAGCCATAATCGTGGTAATTATGGACGGCCCAACTCCTACATCATGTTCGTGGTAATTGTGGACCGCCCAAGTCCCACATCAGGTATGTTCTGAAAAGGTCATGGGTATCTTCAAGCTAGAGCCCAATGATGTTATAGCTCTTCTTGATGGCATATAAAATCATATATTAGCTTAATTTTTCACATAAAAATATCTAATACTTTGAATAAAAAACATGCATATATGTCATTATCTAGTAGGTATTATTATTTTTTTTTTTACCTATCTAGTAGTTTTTTTTTAGTCGTTGGATCATTATTTTGCTGTTACAATGATTTGAATAGTTGGTAAAAAAAAAAATAATAAATACACATTATTTAATACTCTTTCTCTCTCTATTTTTTTACTAGAAAAAGACGTGCATGATGTATTTTAATTGGACAAAATAATATCTATAGATAGTATAAAAAATAAAAAAATAAAAAATAAAAAAACCTACTAGAGTGTATATATATAACTAGTTTTTCCAACCAATCAGGAATTTGGCACGTAAAATGCTCACAATCACAACTGCAAATGTAAGTTAACGTATATAATACGCACTATTATGATCCTAACTCACGAATGATAATAAATATATATATATATTGTTGCATGTCATGGTGATGAAAAGCATTACTTAAATTTAGGGTGGGTTTCATGGATATGCATGGCTTACAGCAAATTAAGATCCTTAAGTTTTCCAAGCTCCGTTGGTATGCTTCCAGAGAAATCATTAATGCCAATAGACCTGAAACCAAACCAAAATTAAATGTTATTTATATCTCAACTTCAACACATATTTACTTTTTATTTTTAAATAATTAACTTACAATTGACGAAGTCTTGACAAATTTCCAATAAATGCAGGCAAAGGACCCGAAAAGAAATTCTGGTCAATCTTCCTACGAAGATTTGGTTACAGTTAAAACTCAAAAGTGAAACTTTTGAAGTCAGCTTGACAAACCTAAGACAACCGAGAAGTAATTTATTGAAGGAAACAAACAAACAAATTAACGTACAATAATGTGAGGTACTGCAGAGTGGTAATTTCTTCTGGAATTACTCCTGTTTTGTCCAAAGCATATACTCTCCTGGAAAAATAAACAACCGGTTGAACCATAATTGCTACGTAGAAGTAATTAATTCCCATTGACTAAATTAAGAAAACCTTAAGTTGAAAAATACAATTTATCGGGTACAATGTTTTAGAAATTCATCTCTTTTTCGATTTAACTAGGCTACTTACAGGGATTGAAAACATTGAACAGTGAACGTCAAGCACCTACAATAACTCCAATGTCGAAGTCCGAATTTCGACTTTTTTTGAGAAAACAACAATTTAAATAAGTAGATCATTTTTTTCCTAGAAAAATTAGACCTAATAATTTTAAATTACAAAAATACTCTATTTTTCATGTATTACGTGACATGTGAAATTTAAATACATATTTTGTCAACTATTACATGACATAATCATAAATTATATTACCATAGATGTCCTACATGATTTATTTCAGAAATTTTCATGAATAACTCTTTGTGTGTGAGTGTGTGTTTGTTTTTTTTTTTTTTTTTTTTGAGAAAATTATGTGTGAGTGTTTTTAGTAAGGAAAATGAGGGGTTTAACATCAGTTCAGGGGAAAGAGAAGGATCATTCTCAATTGGGAAAAAGATTCTATTTTGAAATAGTTTTATTAATTTTCTAATACTTCACTATTATAATGATGTGTTAGACCTTGATATCCTTTGATGTGATGTTAGGCCAACTTTTAAGTAAATTGACAAAAATAGTTCCAAACGATAAAGCCAAAACAACATTAAGAAATCAAATGAGAAAAAAGAGATGGTATACATTTGCGTGATGTGGCAAGTATTACTATTGTTGTAAGTGCAGTCACATAAGATGGCTGGGTTATTTTCACCAAGTTCAAAATCTGACTCAATAAGAGCAGATCCACTACAAGGCTCCCCACTTATGTTCCACAACGACGCTGCTTGTACATCCCATTGTTGGAATATTAAGTTCAATGCTCTCACTGTACGTACCAAAAAAAAACAAATAAATACATATTTACATGTGTTATCTTCAACATTATATAACTTCTTTTAAGAGGGCATACTCGATAATTTATGACATGAGAGTTCAACATTACATAACTCAACATTATATAGCTCTCAAAATTCATATAACAATATATATAGGTAGAAAGACGTATAGTATGATCGGTATATAATTTTTCGCGACTCGCCATTATCCTAAGAAATTACATATGTTTTTATTTAAACAACATTATGGTCATATAACAAGTTATACATTTAAAATGCACTCTATCTCTGAATAAAAAAGTAAAAAAGAAAGAAACGCTGAGGAAGAGAAAACAAAGAATGAAAGAGCTGAAGAATAATCAGCTTCACTAAAATGAAAAGCATTTTGGTAAGCAAGGACCAAAATGAGAAGGAACTAAAGAGCAATATGGGGAGTTAACACTACAAAAGAGTAGCTACTTCCCAACACATTAATTTCTAAGCATCGGAAAAAGATAACAATATTGGCGTCTCAAAATCTATGCCGATGCATGCATACATTGATTCGATATATTTTTTAAATATTATTTCTTTTATTTATTTATATTTTTGGGCAATTTCAAAAGATTCATTACCTATATCACGCATGTAATACATTGGCATAGGGTTTCTGAGGTTAAAACCTCAAAAATTACTCTTATTCCTCCTTTCATTCTCTCTCTCTAGATCAAATCAAACTGTCTCTTTCTCTTTTCTATCAAACCTCTCTCTCTCTCTATCTCATCTCTCTCTTATTTGAAAGTACTCTTTCTATCTCATCTCTCTCTCACCTCTCTCCCTCCACGCCCTTGAACTCTCTCTCTCTCTCTCTCTTTACTTCACTGTAATTTTGTGGTTTTTTCTAATATGTTTATGTCTTTTCTTTAGATTTTATTTAACTTTTATAATTTTTTATATTTTATTTTTATTTTGCAAGAAATTTTCGGTTTGAAAATTTTTACGTATTCTCTATCTCTATTTAGAATTATTGGATTTTTAATGTAAGCATCTAACTCTCTCTCTATTTGAAATTTCGGTCTTTTTGATGTTGTTTGGCTATTTTTTTTGCTTTTTCGATTTTGTGGCTCTCTCTCAATTTCTCTAAATTTTTTTTTTAAGATTGTGATTTGGGAATGGTTGCTTTCCTTTCTGATTTTGTGGCTCTCTCTCAGATTGTGTATATGCCTCTCTCTTTCTCTCGGACTCTTTTGGATTGTATATATAATTCTATCTTTATGTATATGCTATTTGGATTCTGACCTCTCTTTCTGACCTCTCTTTGTATAAATATTATCTTTGTGTATATGCTATCTTAGCCTTTCTTTGTATTTGGTATATTTGGCTTGATTTTGGTTGGGTTTGGGATTAGGGATTTGTGTATTTAGGTATGTCTCAAGTCTCATTTGGCTGATTTGGGTATTAGGTATTTGGGTTTCAGGTCTTATTCTTTTTATTTGGGTATTGGGTCTCTTTAGGGATTAGAGATTGAGAAATTTAGGTGGATGACCAAAATTTTAAATTTGATTAAGTAGATGTTCATTTTTTAAATTTTATAGCTAAATGTCCAGGTATATATATTTTTATACTTGATAGATAAATATATCTACTAATTTCAATTACTGTAATGAAATATACTGGGTATATAATTTTTTTTACTTGGTATATAAAATTTTACACTTGGTATATAAACATATATATCGGACATTTTGCTATAACATTTGACAAACAGATATTTACTTAAATTGGGCCCAAAATTTGGTCATATTTCTATAAGCCCCATTTGAGATTTGGGTATGTCTTAGACCTCTCATGGTTTTTCATTATTTTGCGACATATTTTGGTTTTCGGTTTTTCTGATTTGGATATTGTGGTATTGGGTGTTTAGGTATTGTTGTTTTAGTATTCTTTCGGTTAATTAGTGGGTTTCTGTTGTCTAGTTTATGTTTATCATATATTTATATTTTTGAATATTAAATCTTCATTGGTATATATTTTCTTTTTAATATAGGTTATTATGATGCGATTGTGAATACACTTGGTAGCTCGTGTCGTATGCGCACATATTATATGAGCCATACTTGATACCAAGTATTGTGTGCACACACCATTTGGTACTTGTTGCCGTGTGCGCACACTATTTAGTACTTATTGTCGTATGTGCACGCTATCTTTATTTTTATATATTGAGAAAAAAATTTCATAAAATTTGATAAAAGTTTATTTTTTTAAAAAAAAGTGCATCCTTTTAGTATACTAAAATATGATATTTAGTATAATACAATGTTAAATACAAAA
The DNA here is from genome assembly GCA_002914845.1 of Trema orientale. NCBI lineage: Eukaryota > Viridiplantae > Streptophyta > Magnoliopsida > Rosales > Cannabaceae > Trema > Trema orientale. The sequence continues at coordinate 96,101 of JXTC01000190.1, forward strand.
AAGGAGGGACTTGTACCATTTGCAAGTTTCCTTTTTGTTCAGACTTATTTTAAGCCGATAAATTATATTAATTTGTAGTTAATAATGAATAAATTGTTGGGAAAATGAGGATTCAATCTTACTCACTCCTATTTTGAAGATAACAAACATTTGATTTAGTACTAATGATTTAACTTGAGTGTGTAGTGAAATAGCTTTTAAAGTTCTAACTCAAGTTTATCAAAAAATCAAGCTTGAAGATGGATATATATTGGACTTATTATAACCAAGCTTGAAGATAAAGATCAAGAATACAAGACTTAGATCAACAAAGGTTAAACACTTAGTTCTTGTATTTGAATACTTGTTTACACTAAATATGATCTTAATGGCTCAAAGTTTTCATAAAATTGAAAGTTTTCTAAGCAAAACTCTTAAATCTATTTATCTCAAATTAAAATAAGAAATTTATTTTAGACAAGCTTTTAAATTGATTTATGAATTTCTATAGTTCCTATATTACATAATAAATCAATTTATAAAGTCACATTTTGAAAATAATTGAAAAAAACTTGAAATAAAATTGAAAGTTTGCTCTCGGATAGAATCGGTCTACCTAAAATCCATTTTCGGTCTGCCGATTCCCCTGCCTATTTTCAGCAAATTTCCAAATTCGACCGTTAGAACCGCACTACCAACGGCTAGTTTTTTCGGTCGACCGAAAACACATTTTTGGTCTACCGAAAGTGACAGAATGTCTGTCTAACGGCTATAAACGGCTAGTTTTCATTCAAGTCTATATATAGAGGCTTTTCTAACACTTGAAACTATCTTTGAACATCCTTACATTGCTTATATCATACATTCAAAGTGTTCAAAATAATTTTTGTGAACCAAACTTTCAAATCCACTTTTTCACAAAAATCTATTGAGCTAAACTAGATTATATCTTGTGTTCTCATTTATTCTCTCTAAGCTTACCTTGTATCAAATATTTTCATTTGAGAGAGATTTTAGTTGAGTGTTCCATCTAACAAAAACCAAATTATATTTGTGAGGTGAGGTTGCCACCGGAATCATAAACAACCCGAGTGTAGATGAGGTTGTCACTGGAGTCTAAACAACCCGTGAGTTGGTGAGGTTGTCACCATTTTCTAAACAACCCGGTATAGGTGAGATTGGCACCGAAGTCTAAACAATCCGAGTTAGGCGTAATAGAGCCGGAGTCAAGTCTATTGTAAAGGCGTGAGTGTGCCTAAGAAGAAATCACTTGTTATGTAAAAGGGTTGGTCAAGCCCACAACCTTGATCTGATTAGTGGAAAGCTCAAAGCACGTTGCCGAGGGCCGGGGACGTAGGCAAACCGTCGTGTTTGTCGAACCTCGTAAAAAACCGAGTTTGCACTTTCTCTATCCCTACACTCTTTACTTTATTGCAAGCCATTTAATTGAGTGTGTGATATTTAGTGTGCTTATTATACTTGGTATCTTTATTATGTGCTTGCTATAATTGTTGTTTTACCTTCAAAGATCAAAATAGTGGTCTATGGTTTTACATAGTTGAAAAGTTCCGCAAAAAGTTTTAAAACCCAATTCACCCCCCCTCTTGGATAGTCAATCTTGGGCTAATAATTCTTAACATAAATAGTATTGAATATTAAGGAATATTAAAAAATAATTAGATAAAACTATATTTAAAAGGAAAAAAAATTATCTTTTTAGTGCACTAAAACATGAAATTTTAAAAGCTCCAGCTTCATATCAAGGTCAGGGTCAATATCATCACTATAATCATTGTAGACATGCATCCACACTGAGTTTTATCTATATTTAAGTATTTTAGTTACTCATTTAGTAAAAAGAATTATCTTACTTGAACAATTGCAACGGAAGAAGGTAGAGTATTATGTGATGAACAATTACAAAGATAAAAAGAAATACCTCGAGTAAGCTTTTCTAATCTCGATTAATTATTTCAATTTTATTTCTTATATAAAACTCTTGAAATATTTGCTATTAAATTCATTTAGTGAACACATGAAAGAGTTGGAGACTTGAAATGGTATAAGCTTGGAACAACAATAATAAGAAGTTGAGTCCGGCCCCTTAATGAACAACAAGAAGTTGAGTTTCCTTAATGATTTAAGACTCGAGTAAATTTCTAACTTCTAAACTAATTGCTATTTACTCTACTCTAATGATTGAATCTTCATATTTTAAATCTCATTTAATGTAAATAAATTAATTACGAGAAGATGATCGAATGAGTTCACTAATAAAATATATATATATATATATTGGCCAATAGATCAAATTTCGCTATATTCTCTTATCTTGGATGTATTGTCAATAGTATCAAGTTTCTCGCTGAAAATCGTAATATCGAATGAAAAACTCAAAATTCTGGTACTCGTGTTTCTAGTACATGTTGATGGAATTAATTTTTATGGTGTTCTAGAGGAGGTTCAGAACTGTCTTACGTAATATGGTACTCATTTATGTTGTTTGGATCCAAATAATTTGGCACTAATCCGAAGAAGGAACTAATTCAATAAGACAATAAATTCACAAGTGTGTTAATTTTGTATTGTATGTTTTGTCTTTTATAATTTATAATTTTATTATTTTTTGCAGTATATCTAGCATATAGAGTACTCCAATTGAGTGTGTTGTAAGGAGTAGTAGATCTTAAGGGGACAAGCCAGATCCAAAGAGAAAAAGGATTAGAGAAGAATCCAACGGCATACCTTTCGAGGAGCTGAGGAGGATCAGGACATCGAAGATGACAATCTAATGCAATGCAAAGTCGGGGAAGTCGGTCCTCGAAAAAAGGAAGTTGTTTAACAATATACTAGTTTAGTATGTTAAAGATATAGTCCTACCATCCACTTTTTCTTAAATAGACGTAAAGGAGGAGATAGACTCATTTTCCAACAACTAGATGTGAGTAAAGTATATATTTACCTTTCGTGTATTATACTTCTTGTAGTATTTTATTAACTACTATTAAATTTTTATTTTGCATTTGAAGTTTGATTTTCCTCATGATAATATCCTTTTCGTGATTGATGTTAGGTAGATGATGATACATACGTTGAGAGACTGGCATAGCACTGTTAAGAAATATTTTGACGCCTTCGGTGGCAAAAAATCCATAGGCATGTTAGGGTCTTTGATATGAATTAAGGTGAATTTTTTACCTCACAAATGGATTTTTCAGACCATTGATTATGTGTTTAAAGAATAGTTGGGGAATTAGTAAACCTAAATATTTTTTTTATTGCTAGCTTTCATTTATTTTGCATGATAGTTTAATTTCCTTTATTTTATTTCTTTAAAATATATATTTCGGTTGTTCGGATAAAATTAAGATTGATCAATTTTAATACTTAGCTTAGAATTAGTAATCAATCCTCGTGGGTTTGACACTCTAACTTCTAAATCTATATTACTTATGACTGTGTGCACTTGCCCAGGAGTGTGTGAATTTATGGTTGCACATTCCAATTAACAATGCACTAAGTGGTAAGCATATAAAAAATAATTATTAATATATAATTTTTAATTTTACATTCTACTTGTTGATATTTGATCATTATTTTGGTTGTAAACAGGTCCAGAGATAGCTGTTTTCGCCAACTCCATCGACATTTAGTAACAACATCATTGCAAGAACGTTGAATGGAGGAATGATTACACACGAGATAAATGTATAAGTTTTATATTATTCTTTTTCAAATTTAGATTTTATTTCAATATAAATTTATTATAACTTATGATTATAGGAGGAGATAGGTAGGTTGAGAGAGTAGGCTAGGACTCAGATAGTCATAGTCTCAGTCATTTTTCCCAACTATATCTGCTAAGTCCATTGTCGGTCTCCCTCTTGTGAATGATTCCACAATCAGAATGCAGGGTGCTTAGTCAGTGCTTGAGGTAGTAAAATGGTGCAGGATCGATACCTAGACTTAAGGTGCTAGAGGATTGAGAGCTGCAAGTATTATTCATCCATTCACCAGATAATGGGAGCAGGGTGAGACTACTATCAGCCTGAAGCAGCGGTTGACTACGAGAGATGAGGAGAACCAACACCGATTGGATGAGATAAAATGACAGTTAGACATCGAACCAGAGCAAAGATAAAAGGGGGGCAAGTGGGGCCATGGACCTCCCTTAAATTTTTGCATTTTGCCTCTCTATTAACCCTTTGCAAGTTTTTTATATTTGCCCCCTATAATTGACTCTCTAATTTTTTTCATTTACACTCTTAACATATATATTTAAATTATAACTAATAAGTTTTGTTTCCTATTTTACCTGTATTGAGATTTTCATTTCCATTTTTTCAGATGATTTTCATTTCCAATTTTGTCTCTACTACTAGACATAATTTCTCCATCCTAACTTAAGAACCTTTTATTTTTAACATTCATTTTCTACTCAATTTTTAAAATTAAAATTAAGTGGAAAAAAATAAATTGGGGAAAACTCTCTTTACTCCCAGCTAATGAAGACAGAATCATATTATTTGTTATTTTATTGCACTTTGTTGAAGATTTTATAAAAATGAAATTTTAATTTTGATAACATGACAATGAAGATGATATGGAATATTTATAAAAGATAAATATTCATTGAGAGTAAATATAGTACATTTTAATGTCCTTTGGAAATATTATTGTAAAATTTAAATACATTTTATATCATTATTATTGTATTAAAAAAATTATCTTATAAAAACAGAAAAAATATCTCCATCCCCTCTAAAAAAATAATTTGGTTCTACTACTAAGCCTAACAACAGCTACTCAACTCACTAATTCCATAATTAGGCACTTCCGGTGTCAACTTCTAACTTCCGGCATCATAATCTTTGCCAAGCTAGGATATTTTTTAATGTATTTTTATGTATGTTTCTTCTATAATTAAACAATTTCTATAAACTCTTAATGTTTCAATGAATAAACTGTATATTTAAATTACTAATTCAATCTTAATTATTTTAATTATTAATATCTTAAAAATATTAAATTAATCATTAACTTTAATTACCAAAGTATGTAATTTTATTTTTTTTTAATTATTCTCACCTTTTGTCGATGCATCATATGCATAGGTAAAAGTTTTTAAAAAAATTTGATAATCTTTTCCCAGAATATTACCACGTCAGGATCTATAATTTGAAATTTTAAAATTAAAAATTAATTATACTTCTTGATGTATAATTATGCTAGCACAGTTAGTTTGAAACATTAAAATTTCCTAGCTCAATATGGCTTAGGCAAAAAGTTACCATTTTTGGCAAACTTTGAAGTTTCGATTTGAAGGGTGAGTTTTTTATCTGCCCATTGGATCATGTTTAGGTTAAATAGACTAGTCAAATAGAATTCAATGATATATATATATATAATATTGTCATTGAACTTTCTCATGAACAGCTATCGCTCAACGAAACTCGAGTTTTGCACCGGAGTAGAATTGGTAGGCTATATGCCTATAGTACCTATTTTCAATGGCCTTTGTTTTGCCATTTGAGGCACCATAGGAAAAGTCACTCTTTGATGAGTAGTGAATTGAGACTCTCAAGCCACTACCGACCCTTCAACAACCAACCTTTGATATCACAAGCACTCGGTAGTTTGGTACAGCTATTCTAATGAAGTAAGAGTTCAATTACCTTAGTTTATACCCATTTTAGATACATCTTGATTAAATTAGAAATTTTAAATAAATATGAATTATGTGGATTTGGATTGCTAAAAAAACTATTGTGATGATTTTAGATATATCAATATGTTATGATATGTTCTGGATTGTTATGGGATTTGTTGCATACAGGTTTTATTTTTTGTTTGGTTAAATAGCAACAGTTATGTTGCTGAAATTTCGGTAAACCAAAGATATTTAAAAATAAACTTCAGAGCACGTTTTTTAGAACAAATATGCATTGCATGGTCATTTTGTAACCTGTTTCATATTGTATATACGATATGATTACGTATGAGGTCTATCTTAGGTATCACAGTTGTTAGGAAGCGGCATTACCATGTCCTCAATGAGAGCCTGCAAACTCACACGAGATTCTCTGACTACTCCTACTCGATAGGTGTAATTGTCCATCTATTTCATTTGCTTATGCACCAGGCTGACCTTCTAGTCCTACCTGGGTAGGTGTCAGTCGTAGATTAGAAGTTATTCTGCTTCATGATGAGAGGATAAAAACTTATAAGATAGGTTGATTTATAATATGTACATTATGATATTTCCTTTACGGTACTTTTATGGTTTTGGATATATGATTGTTTTCATATTCATGGATGATTACTAGTTTTGGATTGTACATATGGTCTTGTGAAGTATGTTTTTTAGAACAATTAACCACACAAGTGATTTCAGAATTAGTTAACAAAAAAGTAATTGGATTCTTACTAAGTTTTCTGCGCTTACCCCTTTGGTTCTCCTCTTTCAAGTGTTTGTGTGATCGGGTTAGAGGTGTTGTTGGCTACCAAGATTGCTTGGGTCAATCTGATTATGGTTTCATGCATGCTTCGTGATTGTTTTCTATCCTTTGTTTCATTCCAATTCCTATCTCTATTATTTAGCTGAGTTTGATATTACTGTCAAGTGAATATATAAAGCTGATTTTACTATGATTTGAGGACTCAATGCGTGTATAGCTAGACATTTTAAGCTTCTTTAGAGCTTCATTTTCAAAACTATAAAGCACTTAAATTATGAGTTACGAGTTTAATATGTAAACCATTTTTGGACATTTGGACTTGAGTTTTCACAGAATGTTTCTTTTAACGAAATTAGAGATTTATCAATTAAGTTGTTAAATGAATCAATTGCATTTTCTTAAACTCTAATCGGTATTTCTTCGAATGACTTCTTTTTTTTTTTTTTCATGGAAACGGCTGTGTTGGAAATTGTATACTCACACAAATATTATAAAAATTACGTACTATTAAGGGTATTGCCAATTAATTTCTACAAGTATCGATCATTACAGATTGTCAATAGAAGTACCGACGGACAAAAATTAAATAAAAAAGCTTACGAGATATTAAACAGATTTTAAAAAATAATAGAATATATGCATTATGCCCTAGTTTTTCTTTTGGCTACAAAAACTGGACTCACACCGTCTATTCATTTCATGTCTTGTACTATCTTCACCCAATAAATTACATATATACGCATCACATTAATAATAATAAAAAAACCCACAAACAAAATTTTATTAATTTATATTTTTCTTTAAAATTATAACTATTTTTATTAGGTGATATGACAAAATAATCGGATAAACATGAGTGAGGGTCATCCCAATGCAAATGTTACTTCTCATGTTATGTTTAACCCAAAAAAAAAAAAAAGTAAAATACACCAAATTCGGAAGTTTTACTCCAATGCACAATCTTGTAATTGATTGAGTATTAAAGAAGTGTATGAATATTAACAATTGATTAAATATTGGAAAATGAGATGTTAAATATTTTAATATTACTAAAATTACACTTTTGTAATTAAGAAGTCAAAGTTGTATTAAATGTTAGATTTAACATTATGCTATATTTAATGTTATATTTAACACCAAGTATAGCATCTGAATTTAGCACAAAGTATGCTAAAATATTATAGCATTAGTACAACTAAATAGCACTGTATTAGAATTTTCCTTGACGAAAAGATGCACTCTTTTTTTCCATGACCTTCTTACCCTGTTGAATTGAGAGAGAAGACGAAGGAAAAAAAAGAAAAAGAAAAAAGAAAACCCTCCACTAAAATAAGGATTTTCAGACCTACTTTTACACGCAGATGGACAAATTAAAGTTCCCTGGTTTCAGAAAAACTCTTTCAATTTCAAGAGTGGAACAAAGTGGTTCAATTAGACAGAACAAACAAAATAACAATAGTAAAAGTTAGTTTGAAAGCGGTACGTAATTTTTTTTTTTTTAAGGGTAGGTAATTTGGCGTTTGGGGATATTAAAATTATAATAAAAAAATTAAAAAAAAAATAAATGAAAAAATAAAAATAATATAAAAAATAAATTAAAAAGAAGAAGAAGAAGAAGAGTTGCCTCTTCAAAGGATCCAAGAACTACTGAAATTAATTACTCGTAGATAATTCAACCTTATTAGCTAGAGAAAGGAAAGCCCTTTGTGAAAGTTTGACTAAGAGACCTAATCAGATGTCAACAGCTTTAATTGACTGTGACTACATGTAGCTTGTATTTCTTTCTGGGATTAGCCTAATTAATTTGACTAAGTCAGATATGGCTAAATACACCACCAACCCCTTTTTTAATTGGTGTATCATGCCTCTGGTTTCGATTCTCTGTTTTTTTATTATTATTATTTAAAAAGGAGCTTTTGTGCCATTTGTGTAACGTAAAACATAAGAGCAATGTTATGGGACACCAGTGGTACCCAGCACCACAGTGACATGTCTGTTTGTCATTGGATGATTTAATTAATAAACTGGATCCCACATAGGCCCCACTTAAATTATAATTATGATTAGCTAGTGACAGACTGACACATCACTGTGGTGCTGGGCACCACGGGTGCCTATAGCATTATTCAAAACATAATATTGTATAATTAACGCTCATATTATAAGCAGATGTATAAAATATGTTTGTGTTACGAATTTACTAGCTATCGACATGAGCATGTGTAGTAGTACTGATACGTAGACCCTACGTGCAGTAACATTAATGTAAGCTGGATAGTGATACTTTTACAGAAAAATTGTAGTGTAACTTATCAGAATAAGTTAACACGTGTACGTGTAATATAGTGATCGATGTCCTTATATGCTTATTTGTAGGTTGTAAAATTAATGAATTAGCATTCAAATGTCAAAACAAAACCTAAATCAAAATTGGTCAGTCTAAGTTTCATGTTTGAGCAGTTAATAGAAAATTCATCTAATAGCAGAAGAAATATTTGGAGCTGCCTAAATCATTTCGTGGAATTTGGGAGATAATTCCATATTCGTAAGTTTAGTACGTACTCATCTCTTTACAAAGTGCTTTGCTTTGCTTTCCATATCACCAATACGTACGCAATATATATGATGTACGCATAAATTAATTTATAGCCTTATCCTATTGTACGGATCATATAACAAAATAATTAACCCATTAGAGTTTGTAACCTTATTCTATTGTACGGATTTGTAATTCAAATTAAGCATGCTTTTTATTTATTGGGTTCTTAAGTCTGAACCATATTTATGAACTTCTATGTAGCGTTTATATACATATATATATAGTAGGCATGTGAAAGGTGCATGTATAAAACTATATATTATATTGCAGACTACTATTCTTTCAAAAAGGAAAAAACAGAATACATAGAGAGCCAAGAGAAAGGAATCACCTTCTGAAGGATCTGTAGTAGCGTTCTGAGCTATGGATTTCTGAGATGAAAACAAGATAAAGAACAAGAAGTTGAAGCTACCAAATAAAGAAGAACATAGCGGCTTTAACTTCTTACTCGTCTTCATTTTTTCTGGCTTCACATTTGGGAATACTAAAAAGCAATATCCCCAAATAAATGTGTATATATATATATTATGTTTATATAGGGGTTTGGAAAAAAAGAGGACTAAATGGGGATTTTGAGAACAATAGATGCTTATTAATTATCAAGAGTCTTGATCTTCAAAGTTATAATTATCTATTGTCACTTATTGGTGGGGTAATTCAAATAATAGTAACTGACGTCCTATTCGGAATGTCGTCTCAATATTATCCATTCATTCTGAATATATAATTTTCTTTGGTATGTCGTATATCTGCGTCAGACGTAATAATTCGCGGATTGATGACGGAAAAATAAGCGTAATAATATTTCAGGTACTTTGTAGCTATCTTTATTTAATTTGCTTCCAGAAGAAAAAGAAAATTCTAACTTTTCTTTATTTTTTGATACGATAAACGTGCAAATAGATAATTCTTTCTAGTTCCGCCACAATTAGGAATGTGAGGCTGCCGATCGACAAGAATTATTATGTAAAAATTATCATGAACAAAATTAATGGTTTTAATATTATAAGTTTTGTTTGAAATGGATATTATAAGGTATTTTGAAGTGTATGTTATTGTCAATTAAAAAGCAATTATGATTTCACTTTTGCTCTAAGCGCGTTGTTATTTGTTACTTTTTAGATTTTTTTTTCTTTTTTCTTTTTTGACTAGAGAGTGAGTTTTGATCTTAGGAACCTCGATATTAAGAGAAAGTTTGGCTTGTTGGATATTAGTGGGAGAAACTGGTAAAAGAAGTTGACTTTTTATAAAAAACATTTTCATATTAATAAATTAAAATACTATTTAGTAATTATTTGTGTAAAATGTTGTTCGAGTAAAGGTAAACTTGGAAAAGTTTGACTCATCTTGGTCAACTAAAGTCAACTAGTGTAATAAGACTTATATCAAATTAAATCATAAATAAAAATTCAATTAATAATGTCAATGGAAATGAATTTCATAAGCAGCGATTAGCTTTACTCTTAATTTTGACTTAACTGTGATTATCTATTCTTAAGTATAATTTTCTTTGAATTGCAAATGAGTAAGAATAATTGATGTCAATATTCTCTGCCATTTGGTAAAACATATTTGTTAAATATATGAATATAGTTAATAATATAGAATTTGTTGAAATAATATCTCTTCGTAAATTTCAGTACTTGATCATAAGTTTTAGCGTATCAACTGATCATAAGAATCAAGAAATATATGATTACATTTTCATGATATTATACAACCAATTCTTTGTCTTGTCCTGAAGTGAGAAAGGAAAGAAAATATAGCATCTGTTATCCCAAGATTAGCTAACCCAAGAAGTGGGTGAATTGGGTTTAAAAACTTTGGCAAACTTTTCTAATTAAGCAAATAAATTATGTAAGTAATAAATGAAGCAAGCAAAAATAGCTAAAGAACAAGAACAAACTCAAATAAATAATTAAAAGAGATAGGGATAAAGAAAGTATAAATGCTATTTTTACGAGTTCCGACAAATACGACAGTTTGCCTACGTCCCCAACCCTCGGTAACTTGCTTCGAGCTTTCCACTATCGGCTCAAGATTATGGGCTTGACCGACCCTTGTACAAAAGAGTGATTTCTTCTTAGGCTCACCCACGCTTTAATTGTAGTCTTGAATCCAGCTCTATCATGCCTAACTACGAATTATTTAGACCCCAGTGCTAGTCTCATCTATACCAGTTGTTTATGAATCTAGTGCCAACCTCACCTCACAAATACAATTTTTGTTTTATTGGTCCACTCAACAAGATCTCTCTCTACTATAAGTGTTTTGATACAATAAACTTAGAGAAAACAATTGCAAACACAAGATATGATCTAGTTTGGCTCAATTGATTTTTGTGAAAAATAAGTTTTAAAAGTTTTGATCACAAAAATAGGCTAGAAGGACTTGAAGAAATGTTATAAGCAATGGACGTATATTCAAAAGTTGTTTCAAGTCTTAAAATGACTTCTATTTATAAGCCTTTGTGAAAACTAGTCGTTTATGACTGTTTGACAGAGTTTCTGTCATTTTCCGTCGACCGAAAATGGGTTTTCGGTCAACTCCTATGAAATAGCTGTTCGAAGTGCAGTTGTAATGGTCGAATTTTTTTCTGCTCCAGAATCAGTCGACCGAAAATTTTAATTTTGAAATTTTCAATTAAACCGAGATTCTTTCATTTCTTTTCAACATTATAGTCTCTTAAATTGATTTTAATGAAATTTAGATATATTAGAGAATCATAACATCCTTTTGAAAATATGTAATGTTGATTTTCAAACTTTAAAATGGAGATATAATAGTTTAACTATGCTAGTTTGAAAAATTCTGTTTTAGAAAAGTTTGAGCCATTAAGATCATATTATATATAAACATTTATTCAAATACAAGAACTAAAGATTTAACCTCTTCTAGACTAAGTCTTATGTTCTTGATCTTTTCTTCAAGCTTTCTTTCCCTAGTCCACCTTGAATGTCTTGTGATCATTTCGATCAAATTATTATACACTCAAGTAGATCATTAGTTCTTAATCTTATATTTGTTAACTTCAAAATATGAGTATAAGATTAATACCCATAAGATCAACAGCTTCATCACTAACTCCATTATGCTTGAACATATCATAAATCTCTTAGAAGTTTGCAAGATGGGAGTTAGGATCATCATGGGGTGAATCTCCAAATTGAACTGAGGTTTTGATCATTTGAATGATTGTTGGTTTGATTTAAAAATTGTTAGCTTGAATGATCGGCCTCTGAATACTAGAGTAGATCACATCCATTAGTGGCAAGGCATAGTCCATCAACGACCGTGGTTTAACCCTATCTGGTTGCTCTACATTATTTTGCCATTATTCGGCCATAGTGGCATAACTAGATGAAGCTTGTATCCCCTCCTTTCGAAGTATTCTAAGAGTTCTTTCAAGTTCCAAATTAAGAGGAATAAGTTCTTAGCTTCACAATCTTCGCATATAAGAGCAAAAACTAGAGTACCTAAAATTGAAAAATAAAGGCTTGAATTAAAATTAGAATCACTTGGTATTAATATTAACAAAGGTATAATGGGTATCAATCCTCAGCAATAGTGCCAAAAACTTATTGTTGGTACATTAAACACCAAAGATTACAAGTGTACAATACCATAAAACAGGTAATAAAAGGGTAAGTGAGTATATTCCCACAGAGATTATGACTATATCTGAGCTAATTTCTAAAGTGACATAATTCGTATTTTATCCAAACAATTAAAAGTGATCAAGTAAAATGAGTAAGCTAAGAATTAAAAGTAGTTACTAAGAATGCAAGTAAAAATTGATTCAAATTCAATAGAGAAATATGCCTAGAATTGCTAGCTACCGAACTCCTCCTATCGTGTCATTCACCTCTCTTTTCCTCTAATTAATTTAACTAAATGATTGTTAGTCGGATGTGCTAATTTATTTGCAATTTCTTCTGTCATTAAGCAAATATTTCTACTTAACCTAACTCGTTATATTCTTATGAAGGTCGAACTTAAATAAAATCATTAAGAGCGAAGATCCTAAAATGGCTACACATACTAAGTAAGTATGTTCCTATCCTATCTAGATGTATGTATATCTATCTAAGGCTAAATACAGAACTTCGTTTTTATTATATTATGTATATCCAAGAATCATGCTAGGTATTGGTCAAGTAAATAATAACAATAGGCACAAGATAAAGAAAATAATCAATTTAGACAATTAGATGTCAAAAAGAGAGATAAACAAACGCAATATTACAAGGAGCAATTCTAGACAATGGATATTTAGCTCATAGAAGAAATAGAAAACACAATCCAGTCCACAAATAAACCCATTAAAAAATAAACACATTCAAGAAAAGAGAGGAGTTTGAGAATGAAACAAATTGTAGATTGATACTCCCCCAAGTTAAGAGTAGAAATTCTTCAAATGTTGATATAATAAGCTCCAATAAATTATTTTCCAAATTCCACTATGAATATCCTCTTTCGAAATGAAAATCAAAACTAGAAAATAAAAACGGAAACTATAAATTTTTTTGTTATTTTCTTCTCTATGAATTTCTCCTTGGAGCTCTACTCTAAAAGGAAAAATGAGCTAATGATTAAACTAATAGACTATTTAAGGCTTTTTAATTGAGTAAATTACTTATAATGTTAAGAGTTCAACTCTGAAATTTTTAGTAGAGTAATCCAAGAATTAATAAATTAGATTTGTTAATTAGAAAGTTTATTTAATAAATTGAATTTATTAGAGCCTGAGAATTAGGTCTCTAGAAAGTTTATTTAATAAATTGAATTTATTAGACCCTAAGAATTAGGTCTCTGGGTTAGCTCATGAACAGTATAATGGATCACAGGGAATAAAGGAATTGATTGAGTCATTTGTCTAACGAAATTGGACCAAAACTAGCCCAATACCAATGCCATATACCCATTATAGGATTTGTGGTATTAAAATAGTTCTCTAATTATTTTAATTATGGTTATAAATATTCTAATAGAATTAGGAATCTTATGAATTTTAATTTGTTTTCTAATTTTAAATTATTAGATAATTATAAATTAGAAGATATTTATTGAAAAGTAATTAATTATGAGATGATTATATTTTCTAAATTTAGAAAATTTAACCAACTATTAGATAGTAGTTTAAATAAAAAAGAAAACTTAAACGAGAGGTCCTACAATCTGTGGAGACCTCCCTTCCATGCCAACCACAGGCAATTTGTCTCTGGTTAGGGTGTAGCTTTTTTTACAGGGAATGAGAAACCTATATATATATATTTATAACCTTTCTCTTATGTTTTCCAATACACAGTTTAGAAAAAGTTATGAGTTGAAAAAAAATTAAGAACAAGAAATTCATCGAGTAAAATCAGATTGCTTCGATAGATGCCACACATCGAATACTTAGTGAAGAGTCATACCTTGGAAGATTTAAAGGAGTCAAAGAAGAAAACTATTTAGAATCGTCCCATACCTTTTTCCCATAGCTTTTCTGCATGGAATGAGAAACTTATATATATATACACATATATATATATATGTAACTTTTCTCTTATTTTTTGGAAAACATAATTTTTTTCGTATATTTTTCTAGTAGAGAAAAAGTTGTTACTCTCATGTGTTAAGACTAAAATGTAAGAAAAAGAAATCCACCATTGAATAAAATTCATATTGCTTCTATAAATGCCTACACATCAAATACTTGGTCTTGAGTCATAGCTTGGAAGATTTAAAGGAGTCAACGAGAAAGCTAATTGAAATCGTCCAAATCACTTTAAGAGATAAAAAGTTCATTCTTTGATATTGTTTGTTAAATTAACATAACAAGATTAAAGATCTTTATAGTTTTTATGAATCTTTTTTTAGTATTTTATGTATGTTGAAATTTTAAAAGCTCAAAGTTTCTATTGCGATTGATTGGAAAATCAACAAAATCATCATTGAATAATATATCTCTTTTTTCTCTTGGTATATATATGTATGTACTCATAAAATCTAAATTAGATATACTAATTTCATAAAAAAGATATAACATGATTAATAAGATATCTACCAAAAGTTAAGATTATAACATTATACATTTGAAAATATACTAAGTAAATAACTTGATATATCTAGAGAAAAAATAGAGCTACGATTTAATAGTAATTTCTTGTTAATAGCCATAAAAGACAATGAAAAGAACAAATAACCCAATTGCCTCCTACTTTTGCCGAGTGAACACTTTATCCTAAAATAATTGACTTCTATATATTTTTTCCCAAATTTGGTAAAAGTTATATCGGCTTACTCCAGAACCAAACTCTGTTACATATAAAGTTATGATCTCAGAGACCACAACTAAAACCACATATTTCTGAGAATTGCGACAAAAAGGACCCGGGCTTATAGAAATATGACCAAATTTTGGGCCCAATTTCAGTAAATGACCCTTTGTCAAATGTTATAGCAAAATATCCGGTATATATGCATATATACTAAGTGTAAAATTTTATATACTAAGTATAAAAAATTATATACCCAGTGCATTTCAGTACAGTAACTAAAATTGGTAGATACACATATCTACCAAGTGTAAAAATATATATACCTGGACATTTAACTATAAAATTTTAAAAGTGGACGCCTACTTAATCAAATTAAAAATTTTAGTCGTCCACCTAAATTTCTCAAAAGGACCGGTATATGGAAGTCCAAAAAAAAAACAAAGTTCCCTTCTTAAAAAAATCGAAACCAAAAGTAGAAAAGTTAAAAAATTCTGGCCTGAAATTTTTGAAAAATTATAGATTTTATTTAGAAAAATATCATTTTTAATAACTTTATTTAGAAAAGTACTACTTATAAAAAATGTAGAAAAATACAACTTTTCTTTTCAAAATTAGCATCTCTCAAAAGTACTCAAGGGCAACCATTCAAGTTATTTAAGGTAACCAATAGAATTACTCAAGTAACTCGAATAATTATCGTAAGTATCTTGATCGGTTACCTTAATTACCTCATTAATTGATAAAAAGTAAAAAATTTTCAAATAAATCCGGAAGATTTCAGGGGGAGAAAAAAAAGTAAAAAAAAATCCAGGATTTTTCATTTTTTTCCGGAGATTTTATCGTACAAAATCAAATTTCCTCAACAAAAATATAGACCTCCATTTGCACTATGAAGTAAAACCTCTTTAACTCCAGATTCATGATTTTCTTACTACCACAACTAAAAAGATTTGAAAAGAAAAACAAAATGTCTAAAAGAAGAATTCTCTTCACCAGCATAATAAAATACTTCTTTCTATACTCGATACCCAAATCCCCTTTAATCCTTATTTCTCCAAGAATTATTTCCCAACCTTGATTGAATTTTCGAGTCTTATCCCCTAGCCTGAACGTCATGACACTCCACAGAGCTCATCACACATACAGAAGTTGTCTTTTCCTTTTTCCTTTTTCCTCTTTTCTTGAAGGGATCTACGGTAGTCATTTTCAAAATATCTATACATTCTTCAATTATAGTTATAATCAGATCATATTTCGTAATGCATGTCCTAAATACTAAACGTCCTTCCTAGTAAAATTCTCTCCATAAACTCTCAATTGATTCAACATTCCAGTTACTCTATAATAATACTCTATTCATATTCCATGCTTGCTTCGAACTGAAATTGTCTCAACGCCAAGTTTCAATTTCGTGTTATATTGCTACTTCAAGATGAGACTGCTTGAAAATCCTCTTGTTGAATTTTTCTTGAGCTTTTCTTTCACTTCACTGAGAATAGAAGTTTCTTGGGTCACTCAAATACCTATGGTCTACTTCAATCATCCTCGAAACTCCAAAAAAAAAAAAAGGTTGGTTGGGTGGGTGAGAAAATAACCCATGAAGATGCAATTTCAATTTTGAAATAAAATGAAGCTATAACATCAAAGAGAAATATTTAGATATATTTTTAATATAGAGAAACTCCCTCTAGTATTCTCCAAGATCATACTCCTCCTCATAGCCATAACCATTATCGTCAATTTCATAATCCGTAATACCATTGTAATCTTGAATTGCACCACCGTCTTCATTGTCGGCATTTCCATAATCAAACTCATCATCATCGTTCTCTGCTGAACTGTATGATTCGGAATTGATCTTCTCATTGTTAGGCTGTGTATCCCCACGACGGCCATGATGAGAATCCGTGTCTTCTCCTTTTTCCATTTCTTGAACCTCCTCCTGCAGGACATTTGACAATTTAATACTTATAATTTAAGAATAAAACTGCATAATTTAGACAATCCTACTTGAAATTACAACAAAATCCTACCACAGGTTCCTTTTAAGACATTTAGTCATAAACTACGCCAGAATTACCCCTCTCTCTCTCTGTAAGTGGAAAATAAATCAATTTCCTTTTTCTTTTTTTTTTCCTTCTTTTTTTTTTTTTTTTTTTTTTTTTTTGTAGACACCTTTTCACTTCCGTTAGCTCTCTGTAGCTTGCATAAGTTTAACTGGAAACTGGACTTTAGACATATAAAGGACATGATATAGGAGAGGTCTCACTACTACTTTAAGTAAAGGTCACGTAATCTTAAGACTTGAAAATTGAAAAGAAATAAAAGAGGTGGAGCGTCAGATACGTACATGCTCAAGCTTCTTCAACATATCGTAGTTGATCTTTGAACTCAGTCTCTGCAAGAGCAAATGCCACGTTAGTAACTTCATAACAAAAAAGGTCAATGTGGTATTTTTGTATACTATAGTACACAGTTAGCAACATAAGGAAAATGACACCATCATAATGTCCTATTTCTAGCATACTAAAAACTGACTTGAGAAACCCACTGAAACCTGAAAGGCTAAGTATAATATAGTATAAGTTTCATAGCTAATCATGCACTCTGACCATCTTTTCGCATAATAGACATCGCCCTTTATTTCTTCAAGGTAAATATCCCACAGCAATTTATTCAAGAAATGGTTTTCCTACCCAGTAAACCTTGGTCAGTTACCTTCTCAGTATTTATTTTACGTGAAGGTTTGACAACTTCTTTTGGCAGATCAGCTTTCTTGGTTGTTTTGGCTCGCTTTTGGCTCTTTCCCTGCCAATTTTGACCGGAATTAACATCATTTGAGTTGAGACTCAATATAGGTGGTACAAATGGTCAAAGATGTATAGGATAGTCAAATGAAGTACAAGCGAAAATTAAACGATAATGAACCTTGGAAACTACTATTAGGGACAAGAGATATTGCTAATTTATAAAAGTAAGGTATAAATTTTCTAAAATAGGAAAGAGTTCACTGGCACTCGTCTTACTATGGCGAAAGTTCACTAAGATGGAATTTACATAACAAGTAAAACAGATGGCTAGACAGGTCAGACCATTCAGAGAAGAAATGCAAGGATTAGTTTGGAAGTCCAACTTCTATAACAATAACCACAGTTGGAAGAAATGCACAAAATAAAATGCAAGAGACAAGAAACTCGTAATAGAGCAATTCAAGTAATACATAGCAGAATTCTTCAAACTTCTCAGTAATTCGTTATATTCTTCAAAGTACTTTTTGCTGAAAGGATAAACAAGCTTAAACTCTTTGCCAAGTTTCCTACCTGTAATTTAAGTTGAGTAAACTCGTGGGGTCATAAAGGTTGGATATGGATGTTCCTTCCTAAACGAGTTCAAAGTGAGACAGTTCCTGTCACCACATTGCATTAGCCAATCCAAAGGCAGAGATAGCTTGCTCGTAACCACAAGTTTGCACTAGGCATAATGAGATTAATTTATTAACTTTAGGATTGGAAGGAGGGAAAGGGGAAAAGAGGGAGTTGAGGCATGCTACTGGAATACGGGGACTGCTGAACCCAAAGAAACTGCCAAAAGGAAATTAGGAAAAAAACACAGATACTTTAGCTCTGATGACCAGCATATCCTTCACCAATTACGCTATAAAATTTATGTGAAACAAGTTTAATGTTTTAAAGCTGAGCAACTTGGTACCTCAAATATGAGATGGAACTGTCTTAGTTTGAAAATGGCTACCCAACTGTTTTCCTCATATCCAAATTGATCATTCCATGCAATCAGCAGTCCTTCCTCCATAGGTAAACTTTCATTCATGATGATGTACCATTCAGTAAATTAGTCAAACAAATCTAATAAAAAAAGGAAGGTGATTGTACCAATTCGACTGACAACTTAACAACATAGAAGAAGCAGGAAAAAAATGAAGCCTAATAAACTGGTATAGAGTTTGAGAAAGAGTATAAGGACATTACACAATCTAACAAAAATTTTGTCAAAAGCACTGGTGGAGTTGAATGAAAATTGCCGTGATATCTTTAGCAGCATGGTACAGATCCATTCACATTACACCGAGAACTTGGTTGTTCACAGGGAATGGTAACACTAGAGCACAAAATAATTTGATTTTGGTGCTAGATATGGTCGATCGGGTACTTCTTTAGATTATTTAAATCTGAAGTCTTGCTTTAATAATGGAACAACACATTAGTTTTCTGAGAAAAACAGAGAATAAATCCCTGAAAAATTGAGTGGAATGCATCTATGAACTACAATGGGAAATGGGAATTTATCCTAGCTGGATACTGTGTACCTAAATCTGCCGCAAAAGCATTGCATCAATGAAAAAACATCAAGGGACTAACATCATTTTTCATTTCAATCTCCCAACTAGCAACAAAAATTTATTTCTTTATCTGTCACAAGTAACTATGGAACCATAATTTTAAAAATCCACATCTAATCATCAACACATATCAAATTATTATAATATCAACATACCGAATTTCCTAGTCTACTAAATGAAAAAACGGATGCTGATTACTTCCATGAATGATGGAAAAGCAAAAGACATTACCTGCTCGTAGTCCCTATTCATTACTTCCCAAATGATCCTTTTATAACGCGCCTCCTCCTTGTTGTTAAGGTATTTAAAGACCTATAAAAAACAGAAAGCGATTTGCACGAGTTAAAAATCCACCAACTGAGAAACAAAACCGAAAAGATAACAGAAGCAAAGAAACCAACATACATGATTCAATGAAAACACTTGGAACATAAACTTAGGACACATACTTGACATACACAAAATTACATTGTTATGACGAAATTGACACTGAAAAAAATTGAAAATAACTAAAGGTGCAACGAAAGAACAATGGAACGGCGGCTCGATAAAGTTCTTGTAAGGTTTTGCTACCTGTTTTTACATTCGATTTATCCGACAAATGCTTTAATTTTATTTTGTTTATGACAAACATTTTTTCTTCAAAATTGTTAAATTAAGAACATGTTTGGCAGCATTTATGTTTTTTTTTCGTTTTTTCTTTTATAAACATTGTCTTATGTTAAACGAAATAACAATAAAACAAAATTTACAAAAATTATCAAAAGCGAGCTAACAATACCAACAACATCCGAACTCTTAGATTTAATAATAGAAAATTTGAGCTAACCTTAAATTCAATTTCTCAATAAAAATAAATTAATAAAATATCTTAATGTATCTTAATGCATGCTCACATCATATGAATATCTTCATATAGAGTAGTGGGTCGAATACATACCTCAGCATCACTTATATGAGAGAGGCTTTCTGAATCGTCACCACCACTATTTGCACCTGAAATCGTCAAAATTTCAGATCAAACTCTTCCAAATGCTTTTATTTATTTATTTATTTTTTGTGCTATTTACTTTTGCGTACCTAAACCAGAATTCAAGTTGTGCATTCTGTGAGATTGTCTGGTTGATTTGACTTGGTTTTTTGAACAAGATTCTATTTCTTGTGGCTTTTTCTCCATCTGAAGGAATCGCTCTGAATAGAGAGAGAGAGAGAGAGAAGCGTTTAGGGTTTGGGAATGGGGTTTTGTCTCTGAGATCGAGTTTAACGTAAATGGCCCCTTTCACCGCCTCCTCTTCAAATCCCGCCAAAACCGTCTATGGGCTGAAGGTCATGGCCCAATTTCGGGTCGGTTCTTTGTTTAGGAGAAAGGGACACGGGTAGAACTAACTTGCGCCGAAATGACTTTTTGTGCACTTTTTGATAAATGACATTTTTTAGAGTGTTAAGGATGCCTTGACCATAAAAAAGTTCGAAATAAGAGTTTTTTCGTAATCAAGAAATTATTGACCTATGATCAAGAAGTTATTGATACTTCTAAAAATATCATTTTTAGAAAAATGCACAAAAAAAATGAAGGTTATAGGTATACGACCAAAATTTGGCCCAAAACTTAATGTATGTCCAAGACTCAAACTTAATAGCTAAATGTCCACTTATTTTCCAGTTGAATGTCCATTCTGAAGCCCAAAGCCACTGAAATTTAAATTCTTCCCACGCCACCTTCATAACACTGGTGGCACGTTTACTTCGTTATAATCGGAATCGGAATAAATAAAAGGGGAAATGAATGGGAATAAAATAGAAGGGTATGGGAATCATTATTTGTAGTAGGTTGTTTACTTAAAATTAATAGGAATGGGAATCGTATTCATTAGAATACTATTCATTTGTTTACTTAACCCAGGAAAAGTAATGGGAATATGTTATATTTACTAAATTGTCCTTTTAAATACATATACGATTTAAAGTAGATAGATTTTTTGGGGTAAAATTGTAAAATATAATTTTAATAATTAAAAAATAAGAAAGGAGTGTTTACAGGTAATCAGACTCCTTAGGGTGTTGGTAGGGGAAGTATTCCCATTCTTTTCTCCTAAATTTGTGTGGGCCCCACATGTTTCCCCCTTTCCCATATTTTAGTAAACCTTTGTATAGGAATCATTACCCCACATACCATTCCCATTACTCTTTAGTAAACATGCCATGGAGGTGAAGAGAGAGAGAGCTTTAACAAACAGTATATTCAACGTAACAGTAGAGAGAGAACGATTCGAATGTTCCCAAAAAAAAAAAAAAAATTGAGCTATCAAAAAAGGACAAAAACGTAAAATCACAAAAATCTCAAGCTTGTGATTTAAAAAAGGTGTACATATTGCTATAAAATTTAAAAATGGGTCATCTACTTAACAAAATTTAAAAAAGTGAATATCTAGCTTAATTTCTCAAAAAAAATTATGGTCCCAAGTTAGTCGTATATGTGTCATTTTCTCTCTTTTTAGGGAAAAGTTATAAAAATACCTGTTTTTTTAGTATATTTTCATAAATAACTATTTTAATTTTTCCTTCATAAATACTGTTTCTATACTCATTTTTGTAGAAATGTATACCACACGTATTTTATATATGAAATGTATACTACAAAATATGTTCTATATATAAAAATTATACCATCAGTATTACGGCTGGCGATTTGTGTTATCGTGTCATATTCGGGTCAACATGATTATGACATGACATAATAACATCCAACCCGAACACGACACGATTAATAAGCGTGTCAAAAACTTAAACCCGAACACGATACGACACGTGTAACCTGTTTAATAAATATATTATGTGTAACACCCCCTAACTTAGGTATACACCTAAGCTAGAAAATGTTTAATTTCCATATTCATCTTATATCATAAAATGCGAAAAAATCCGGTAATAAATTTTTTTAAAACTAAAAGAATATTTTAAACTGAAAAACAACCTCTTATTAAAATATCCGGAAACAAAACCTAATACTGAAGTAATCTATGAAATAAAAATACTTAATTTTTTTTTTAAAATCCAAAAGACAAACACAAGAAATTAAACTTAAAGTCAATTAAAAACGTCCTAATGTCATTTGGGATTCCACCGCTGCCGCCAGCCAACCTTCAACAATCTATTGCTCATCTGAAAATTTTAAAAGAATGGGATGAGTTTGCGCCCAGTAAGTAAATCTCATGCATGCAATGAATGTCGTGTTTTATGAATAATGCATTTTAAGAATCATACCAATGCAACCCCTCTTTTGAAAAACATCTTAATCATAAACGTTATCTTTTCATAAAACTTTTCATATTTGAGCTCAATATAGTGTAATGCCAAGTCTATCAGAAGTGATGAGCTATAAACATGGTGTCATGACAAGCATATGACCTTGTAGCTATTCGGATCTCATATAGCTATCATACTACAATGGCTAGCATCGCAGTTTAAACATTCGTTCTTAACATGGTGACTGTAGGTCATTCAGTCAGGTGCTCATACTCCNACTTGTGCATACTCATGTCATACTTAATATGCAAACTAAAATAGCATAGCATATAATAACATATCATATTGATCATCAAAACATCACATAATAGCACATAAATTTACACATAAACACATAGGGTGAGATTTACTTACCTCAAGTCCTTAGAAAAACTTTGTAGTGAAATACCACACAACCAACCTCGTTGAAACCACGTGCCTCTTCTTTATCCTTTATATTTTTATTTATTTATTATTTATGTAAAAAACATTAAAAATATTAACACATGATATCATTGCTCTTAAGAAACATATTTCATATATTTAAAAATGTCTATAACATAAAATAACATAATAATTTTCATAATAAAACTAAATCTGTAAACATTCAGCAAACTAGACATACTTAAATAATTTTAGATTCAACAATTTAATTCGGTTTGTTCTACAACTTTGCATAGCTTATTAAGATATATAAACAAAGATCCATAAAAATTATCAGAATTTATAAAAAATATTTAATATGTTTTTCATAATTTTGAATCTAAATCTTGTAACCCAGTAAAACTGTTAAACTGAAAACTAGTGTACAATGATAGAATTTTATAGATTTTTTCTTAAATCAAAATAATCTGAAACTTTTTGGAAGTATTTTTAACACAATATAAAACATGTATAAAAATTATAGATTCCAAAATAGACCAGTAGATAGCACTTTAAATTCATGAAATTCTACATCAGGATTTGTATCAACACTGAAATCAGCAAAACAATAAAGATTACGAAAATCATATTTAATTGTAGAAAATTCCAAAAATCACGAAAATATTTGGAGAACTGCACATTGATATACGTCCAGTAAAAATTTCAAGTCGAAAAGATGTCAATATCATGGGTTTTGAATGTTAACAAACGGAAATACTAAATTTATCAGATTCACTGATGTTAATGACAATATAAACAAGAAATTTAATAACGAATACAAATAAACCCCTATGATCATAAAAATTTGCAGAATATAATCTAACATATTAATAAACAAGTTGTTAAAATTTCAGATTCTATAAAAAATTCTAACCCTAGATATCATAGGTTGAATTTTGATGTAACAGCAGCAAAAGTAAT
>JXTC01000190.1:121604-142776 GCA_002914845.1 Trema orientale
AAGTACATATTTTTGAAAAAGAAAATTAAAAATAGTATTTTAGAAATATAAGGCACAAAAACAAGTACTAGGTGTAAATTTTTTTTTTTTTTTTTTAGGGATTCTTACAAGGGCTTCTTATAAAAATATAATGGGAAAAGTTCATAAATACCCGTTTTTAAAACCATATTTTCATAAATACCTTTTTTATTTTTATTTCATAAATACTCATTTTATACCTTTTTTGAAGAAATTTAGACCACCATTGTTTTACACATGAAGTGCATACCAGGGTATACATTTCATGCATTAATTTCATGAATAAAAATTACACTAAAACTTGATATACATTTTAAATTGTATACCGTTTATATTTTATACATGAAATATGTACCTCATAGATAAAATTTATATTATAAATGTGAACCACGCATATTTTGCATATGAAATGTGGACCATAAAAACTGATATTTCTGAAAAAAAAATTAAAAACAGGTATTTATAAAATAAGTTTTAAAAAACAAGTACTATGCCTAAATTTCTCAAATATAACCCTATGGTCAAAAAATTGAAAACATTCTGGATAGGCTCATATTCATGAAAACTTTGGGATCCATAAAGAAAATGACAGTTATTTAGAAAAAAATCTATTTTTAAATCTACTTAGACAAATACTACTTCTTATTTTAAAACTTCTATTTTACAATGGTACTGGAGGGAACTTATCGGGTTACTTGAGCTATCAGACTGACCTCAAGTAACTCATTAATTGTTAAAAATTATTACTTTTATAAAAATTTTAAAAATAATATTTTTCTAAAAACATTCGTGATTCTTCAAACAACTTTGACCATCTTATATATTTTATTTTTTTTTTCAAACTTTACCATATAAAATCAAATTTCATCTTCTTACAAATAGTTGAATCTCAAGTTCAAGTTTTAAAATAACTATTTTTCAAATAGTATTAAAAAAGGCCGAATTTATCCACAAAATTTACAAAATGGCAAAGTTAATAAAAAAAGGCCCAAATAAATCAATTTTTTGAATATTTCTATGAAAACAAAAACAAAAAAAACCTATCTATTGATTAAAAAGGGATAATATCATAAAAAACTCGTCAATTTTTAGTCTTTTAGCAAAAAAGAAAAAAAGAAAAAAAAAAACCAATGCCTTTCATTAAAATCAAGTAAAACATTCTATTTGTATTTTTCTACCAAATCTCCCTGGATTTATTTATACAGTAAAAATTTGAACTTAAAATTGTTGTAGAAATATCTTTATTTTTTAGAATTGTCTATTGGCATCCCAAAAATAGCCTAAAGATGACCATCTAGACTAAAAACTATTTAGTAATCTCTTAAAAATCCAATAGCAGAAACGTTCAAACACACAAAAATTCTTTTTCTGAATTTTGTTATCTGATTTCAAAAGTTAAAAACATTCGCTTTCAACAGTTTTAACTCTAACTTTGACTATACATATGGATTCGGTGAAATATGACTGAAAAACACAATTGGAAGATCTTATTTGATATTAATGATAATGGGTGGATGTTTTCAATAAAAGGCTAAAAGTTAGGATTTTTTTTTTTTGATATTATCCCTTGATAAATTAACATAAAATTGATAAACTAACACAATGATTGATATATACTAATAAAATTGATGTAGAGAAATTGATCTACTAAAAAGTCGTCTTTTGCAAAAGGGACATTTATTAAATAGGTCGAAAAATGACCATTTCTTAAAATAAGATGTAAAATGGGACATTTCTTATTAATACTCTTCTTATAAAAGTCTAGGTCCAAAGTCTAAAAAATTGAAAAAAAAAATTGAAAAATTGTAGATGAGCTTTTTTTTTTTTTTGAAAAATCCCTAATTTATTTAGAAAAATTTTCATTTTTTATAACTTCATTTAAAAATACCACTTTTAAAATTTATTTAGAAAATACCACTTTTCGCTTCAACATTAGTTTTTTTTTTTTTTTTTTTCCAAAAGTACTTGAGATAATCATTTGAGTGGCCTAATGTAGCCAATCAAGTTACTTGAGATAATCATCTGGGATTTTCGAAAACTTTTGACCTTTCGAACATTTTATTTTATTTTATTTTATTTTGAAAGTTTACTGTATAAAATCAAAGTTCTTCTTTTTTAGAGAGAAATAAGAGTGGGTGTCCTTTTTTTAATACTTCATTTTAGTAAATGTCTTTTTTTTTCTTTTTATTGCTAAATAACAAATTATATCTATTTTTACACTCCGTATATCCACTTATATATCAGCTTTACTTTTTGTAAAGAGAAATTTGATAGAGAAGAAAACTCATTGTCACATTTCATATATATTCTAGCTTCTTATAAATACTCTTCTTACATATATATGACTAAAAAATTTATCACTAAATATTGATTTTTTTGTAGCATATCTTTACTTTGTTATTCGTACGATTAATTATTGGAATGAACAAAATTATTTTGCTATTCATAAAAATAATAAAAGGATCCTACCACTTCCTTGAATGTAATGTTGAGAAGCTCAAAGCCTAACAATACCGAAAACTAGTCCTATATATACTGGGATAGAGCCAGAAGCTAATCTCAGTGAGAGTATAAATTAATCAGGAAATTTTTTTTTCATAGAAATAACCAAGATAAAAATTTTAAACTCAAATAATAATACAAAAAATAATTTATTTTCTTACAAAGATGTGTGAAAAATTACACTAAACTTCAAAATTTTCATAAGGAGTCTTCTAAAAAGATGGAGTGGGAGGAAAAAACAAGGGTGGATATAAAATAATTATAATATTGTTTATTTCTATTTATCATCTTTGTAATATTAGATTTTTTTAATTATTTTTATTTTTTTGCACACATTACATTTAGGCTTAAAAGATATTTTTATTAGAAAATGGACTATATAATATAAGACATAAATTTTATTTTCTTTATTCAGTGGAGGAAAAACTCAAATTATGAAAATTTTACTATATTAATATAAATTTTCAAAAATTCAATGGGGGCATATGCCCCTACTGGACCTTGACTGCCTCCTCTCCTCCAGTAATCAAGATATAAAAATGTTGTTCATGTATGTCACGAAAATATTGCCTATGTACATTTGTCACAAGGGAAAAAAGGAGAGCATCCAATTAATATCGTTCAATTTTAAGATTGTGGTGTATGTGTTATAAAATTTTGCGAATTATTTTATAGCTTTATATCGTTTTATAATTAGAACAGTAGCTCAGTTTGTCCAAGGAATGTATATGTGAATTTTTTTTTTTTTTTTGGGGGATGAGGGAGGGAGGAGAGAATTAGGAGTTCAAACTTTAATAGTGATGAGTGTGTGAATTAATCATGGGTATATGTATACTTATATAATGCTTCTTCTATAATAGCTGATTGGTGATGAAACATTTTACAAATCAAAATAAGATTGCTAGAGATCTTAATAACTCTTTTAGTACCAACTTAAAATTTTTTAATACTAACTAATTTGGCATATGAGCTGCCCAGGCCACATCAATGATATGTAAAGGCTGAGAAAAGGAAATAATTAGACCCTTTAAAATGTAAATAACTCATATTTTAAAACTCTTCCTAAAATAAATGTTTAATTTATAATTTAATCTGTCGAGCACATTCAAGTTATAATTTAAAAAAAAATTATTTTGCAATGAGATTTTTAAAGGTGCTTCATATATGATAAGTGAGATCACATATGAAATTTAACCATGGCTATTAATTTTAATACGAAATGTTTTTCAGGAGTTTAAAAGTCGATATTACCTTTTCTAATTTAATTACCTTTAGTATGAAATAACATAATTTTTCTTTCGTTAGCATAAGTACAGGGTGTACTTCTTTTAATTCTAATTCAATTACCTTTATTATAAGGGATAATTGCAAAAAGAAAAAAAAAAAAACACCATGAGATATGACCTTTTTGTGATTTTAACCCTATCTTTTGGCATGTGGAAAATAATATCTCCACATTTCAAGTCTTTATAAATTTGTATCTTCTGTGCGTAATTTTGATGATTTATGCTAACTGTTTTAAGTTATTTTTAATAGATTTATTGTGTTAGTCAATAGATTTAAGATATTCTCAACTCAGATTTTGTGTTTAGCGATAAATCTATTAGTCAATTTATATACAGAATATACAAATTTGCGGAGATTTAAAATGTAGAGGTATAATTTTACACAAGCCAAAGGACATAGTTAAATAATAAAAAGTGCATCAAAACTTTTACATAAATTGATACTCCCAGCTAACATATGCAATTTTGGTGCCATATTGTAAAACCCCTTAATTTATGTAAGGGTAAAGTGGTCTTTTGACCCAAATTTTATTTAAAAAAAATATTGAATGAATATAGACGGAATTTTGGCCTAGATACATTTAGGCAAAAGTGTGAAAAATTTTTAAAATTAGGGGTCAAAATGTAATTAATTAAGGGTGAATTTGAAGAGAAATTTAAAAAATTGGGTCAAGGTGCAAACAGAGAATGCCTTTTTGTCTCTAGTGTTGACACGTGGCAAATAATTCCGAAAATTACTCATAAATCCCTGCATTTTTCTCTTTTCTCCCTCAAAAGCCCCCGAAGTGCCAAATTCACCTAAGCTCTTGCCGTCCAATGCCACCGTCGCACCACCGGTCTTCGGCCCAGACACGCTAGCCAGCGTTGTTCGTCAGAGGAAGACGAACAAAATCCGACCGGTCTCGCCACCTCTCGTTGCTGGAAGCCGGAGCTAGAAGCTCCTATGAACTGCGCCACTGTTGGTTGGAATGTGTAACTATAAAATTACACACTCCTGTGCAAATGCACACGGTCACAAGTAACATAGATATGGAAGTAGAGTATCGAACCTACGAGGATTGATTACTAAGTCTAAGCTAAGTCTTAAAATTATCTCAATTCTAACTTTATCCAAATAACCGAAATATAGATTTTAAAGAAATTAAACCAAGAAAACTAAACTATCATGCAAAATAAATGAAGGCAAGCAATAAGAAAAATATTTAGATTTACTAATTCCCTAACCATCCTTTAAACACACAATCTCCCGATTTCCCTCTTACATTAAGTAATTCATTAGAATTGTCAACCGAAAATTCAAATGTATTCACAAACTCCTTTCTAAGGCATAAGTGAAAATACCTAGACAAACTAATATATTACTTCTAACATAAATTGACTAGATTCATTAAGTTTAGTTATTCTCACACAAAAGTTACATAAGTCACATAGGTATATTCCTATCTTATACAAACTCACCCTATATTAGGTGATCTTATTTTATTCTACCTATGTCCAAACCTAAATTCTCCTTTCAAAGTTCATAAAGGTTTCACTCAGCAATCTATTTAGTGATCAATTAAAGATAAGCAATAAGCATAAGGTAAAACAAATAACTCAACAATAGATTTGATTAATGAAAGAGGAGTAAAATAAATAAACATAAGTTACTAGGTTGGTTCACATATTAAAACTAGACAAAAAGGAATTTAATTCATGGTATAAATTGAGAATAATAAAATTTTAATACAATGAATTGAAGAAATACAAAATATCAAAGAGAAAAGAGTTTTAGAATTCCTCCTCTTTGAATAGCTTGAAGGTGTTTATGGAGGTCGTTAATCTCCTCCTCCAAACTTGGTTCTTGCTCTCTTGAATCCTCTCTCAAAGATTTACTCTCAGCAATATTACTCTTTAAATATGGAAAATACAAAGAAAAACTAACAAAAAAGATGAAGAGAAGATGGTATGAACAAGGAATGGTGTTGATGTTGTAGAGGAAATCAATAAATGGAAGATTGGAGTACATCTTCTTCTTCCTCTTCATCTTCTCCTTCCATGGCTGCCTCCCTCTTCTTCTCTCTATCCCAACCAGCCTCTTTTAACCCCAAAGATAGGGTTTTAAAGAGGTGGCTCCTGCAAACCTAAGGCAGGCTGAATCTAGACCTTTGGATCGTTAAAAAGTTGATTTCGACCATTAATTATTGACCAAAGACACATGAGGTAGTGTCGCGGCACTATTTTTAGTGCTGCGGTGCCAAAACTGCCAGAGAGTTGGTACTGGGGTGCCACTTTTGGTGCTACAGTACCACTTTTATACTGGTTTGGCACCGCGGCTTCCCGGATGCGCCATTTCTTTGTTTTAGCTCCGATTTGCCTCATTTTTATTGCGTTACAACCATATCGGATTCAACTTCAAATCAATAGCTTGAAAAACTCATTTGGGATGCACAAATTTACCTTAGTTTGCATCAAACACCTTTATTTTATTATCCTATTAACATAAATAAATAAAAATCAAAATAATAAGAAGAATACTTGAAACAACTTAATTCAAATAAAAATATAGCAAAACTTAAGGCATAATAGCACTAGATAACTCCAATTTTATGAAGTTAACAGCCACTAACTTTGTTTTTCTAGCCAAAAATCGTCGTTCGGCCGCCAACTCCCTCACCCCCGACACGTGAAGCCTTGTCTCGAGCTCGCCAATCTCCTCCAACCGATCATCCTCTTCAACTCGCCACTAGTGAGTCTTTTCCGTTTCCGGCCTTTTTTTTCAGTTAAAGTTGGTATTTTTCTAATTCATTTTGTAGAGTAATTATTTTAGACATAAAATTTATACCATGTTAAATAGGAGATTGAGGTAAGAATAAATGTAATTTCATGGTGTCGAAACGCTATCCCAAGATGTTTTAATTATCGAATTAAAAAAAAAAAAAGTGGACATTTTTCTAAATATCTTAAAAAGTGATATTTTTCGGATTAGGGGTCCATTTAAGGCTCAGGACCTCAAAACGAAGTTTTGACTTCAAATTTGATTCGGTGAGGTCAAGAGGCGAACTTTGATATAAAATATCACTATATTTCGTAGTGACACAAATTTCGTGACACAAGGCTCAAGATTTTTCTCGTTTTGCGTGCCAAGAGCCGAGTCTTATCCCAGAACTCAAATTTAGCAAATTATATGTCTAACCTTACTATTTTGGATGTTAGGAATTTAATGATAAAGTCTGTTTCACGATTTGAAGCTCTGTATTTTCAAACCAAGGGATCAAATATTCAAAAATGACGCCCGACTCTCCTGAACGATACCTAAAAGATGCCAAACATTCTCTATTGCACCGTAAGGCTATTTAGACACTCGATTCAGGTAGGGATTACTTGATTCTAAAATTAATTTAATTTATAAATTTACGTATTGTCAGTAAATATGAAATTTCGTGAAATTATTTCTAAAAATTATGTTTATATATGTTTTTGACCTGATTTAAGATATAAACTGCCTGAAAGGCACGTCACATTGGTTGGCGTGTCATATATATTATTTTGAACTGTTTTCTATAGGAAATTGAATTTTTGGGTTTTGATTATAACATGGCCACTATACTGCCAAAATTTTTAGAAAATCCAAAACGATTTGAGAACTAAGTTTTGAGGACTAAATGTTGTTTGATTAAAGAATATTGGATGGTTATTTTGTGATTTTTTAGAAATGGTGCATATCACTATTTTGTCATTCATATAGCATTTGCATACATTCACACACTTACACTGCCATCGGACTTACGGTACCCCACGTTGGATGCTCGAACATACGGTCGCCTCTTTAGGTAGCTCGGACTTACGGGTGATCCATTAGGACACCTCGAACATCATGGTTGTATATCTAGTTATATGTTGGTTGAATAAATATGTACTGGTTTTGATGGATGTTTTACAATGGTTTGGAATATTTGAACTATTAGACTGTAATTTCCACTTAGATTTTGTAAATTATTTTGAATAGACTACTAACCATACAGGACCTTCAATATGAGTATATTTCTTATGTATAAAAACTTATAATCAGTTCTCTACTGGGTATTAGCTCACCCCTCTTCTTCCCCTCAGGTGGCACTTAGTGTGATTTGGACAGAGAGACTTAGAGTGAGGCATTATAGGCTTACTACTTTGTTTATATTTTAGTAAATTCCTACAAGACTTGTAATATATATAGATTTGAGTAGGAATTTGGATTTAACTATAACTTAGTAAGTTTAATTGTGAAATTTGGATATGGAATATATTACTTATGTCTGTATTTGGGTGTGAGATGATTATTCGATGCATGACTATTAAATAACTATTTTTATTGTTATCTATGTTTAACGAGTGACGCATAAATATGGGGTTTTATTTCAATTAAATATTTTATCAAGACTAGTTTGAAAAATTAAAGTTCCCGAGTATTTTTGAATTATTTTTAAAATATATTTCGGTATTTTTATTTTATAAAATACCCACTCTGCCATTGACCCTGGCATCGGATCGTGACAGAAAAATTGGTATCAGAGTACAGTTTTAATTTAAAATACACGGAGTGTTTCACTCATTGAACTAGACTGGTAATTTCTTTTATGCAAAACATGTATCATCATCATTTTACTAACACATTTGACATATTGGAATACAGATCAAGAAAATGCCTCCATGAAGAAGAGTGCCTCAACTTGAAGGAGAACAAGATGCTCTTCCACGACAAGACCCACCTGCTTTTGATCTTGTTAGTGCTCTCTAGCAAGCTATGCAGAGGATACTTAGTCTTACGACAAGGCCAACTGCTGAAAATGACTAGTCTAAAAGCTTCAAAGACTTTTGTAAGCTGAACCCACTGAACTTTTATGGAGGACACGATCTCGTAGCCTCACTGAGATGACTTAGGGAAGTTCAGAAGAAATTTGACATCTTGGCAGTGCTAGCAGAATTTAGAGTGAGCTTTATAATATACCTACTCCAGGATGTTGCTGATCATTGGTGGAACACTATAAAATTGACTCAAGACACTATAACTATATCTTAGGAATAGTTTGATGAACTTTTCAGAGGACAGTATGCCAACAACGATCATACGAATTAGATGCTAAAACAATACAATAACCTGCGTCAAGGGAGTATGACTATTGACGAGTATTATGCGAGGTTTGTGGAACTTTCTCTGTATGCCCATACACCAGGAAGCCATTTGATACTTCAAGTGGTTCATTTCAGAAACAACTTGAGGCCAGAGATTCACACCAGACTTGAGCCATTTCCAGTTACTATCCTTATTGAGGCTTATGTATAGCTCAGAGAATTGAGGCTACGTTGATTGGTGATAGAGGAACTACTGGTGGATATAAAAGGAAAGTAATAATCGAAAAATGAGAAAGAGCCAATGGCAAGGACAGGGCTCACAGAGCAATGGACGTAGTGGTAGTTTTGTTTCATCAGGCAGTGCTCCATATTCCAGCCCCAATTACGGTCAACAAGGTCATTTTAGAAGAAATTGCCCCCAGCTTTTGCAGACTCCTTCACCGACCACCAGAGGACCACAGGGCAGTCAGAAAACCTTGACACCCATCCCTAGTCAGTAAACTAGGCCTGCTCATTTCCAGAGTTCAACTCTGACTTTCAACTCTCCTGTTCAGCATCAATATCGTCCTCAGGATTCTACCAACACCACAAGGCCCCAGACCGCTCAAGCATCAGGAACGCAATAAGGTTATGTGCAGTCCAACAACAATACTCCGGGATCTAGCAGTAGCTATCCAGGCAGAGGCAGAGGAAACAAAGGAAAAGGAAAAGCTCAAGCCTATGCAGTCACCGGGATAGAGGGATATAATCAGTCTGGACCTAGAGTGGTTGGCGGGATGATCTTACTTTATCATTCTTGGGCTCATGTGTTATTTGATACCGATGCATTGCATTCTTTCATATATGTTTTGTTTACTAGCATATTGGATTTGAAACTTTTGATCTTCCTTTGAACCTTGATACTTCTTTGGAAAATGTCAATAGTGTGTCTACTATATGCAACTCTTGTTCTATCTTTATTAATAGTTATGAATTATTAGCTAATTTTATTGTGATACCTATAGATCAATTTGATGTGATTCATGGTATGGACTGGTTGTCCAAATATCATGCTATAGTGGATTATCAAAGTAGAAAAGTGACTCTTCATTCTGAAGATAGGTATTCAATTATGTATTAAGCTGGTTTGAATCCAATGAGACCCAGTCTTCTTTTGAGAGCGTGTATTGGTAGGAGAAAGAAATTGAAATATTATGGAAGTCTATTTACCATTGATGGTGAGATGGGAACTGCAGATCAATATCCATGGATATTAGTGGCTAGCGAGTTTCCAGATATTTTTCTAAAGGAATTGCCTGGATTGCCACCTGACAGAGAGATTGAATTATGTATTGACTTAGTATCTGGAGCTCAACCAGTTTCTATTCCTGCTTATCAAATGGCTCTTGCAGAATTAACTGAATTAAGGGAACAACTAGATGACCTATTGTCAAAAGAATTCATCAGGAGTAGTACCTCTTCTTGGGGTGCTCTAGTTTTATTTTCCAAGAAAGCTAATGGTAGACTCAAACTTTGTGTGGACTATAGAAAGCTAAACCAGCTTACAATAAAGAATAACTATCCGTTGCTAAGGATTGACGAGTTGTTTGACCAACTCGGTGGATCTAAATTTTTTTCAAAGATAGACTCGAGGTCTGGATACCACCAACTAAAGATTCGTGAAGAAAATATACTGAAAACAGTATTTAGAATTCGTTATGGTCATTTTGAGTTTTTGGTCATGCCCTTCGGATTGATGAATCTACCTGCAGCATTCATGGATCTTATGAACAGGATCTTCATGCCTTACTTAGACAGATTTGTGATTGTGCTTATAGATGATATCCTGATCTATTCTAAGACTTGGGAAGAACATACTGAATATTTAAGGATCGTGCTTCAGACTTTAAAAGATCATCAATTGTATGCCAAGAGATCGAAATGTGATTTCTGGATGACAGAAGTTAAATTCTTGGGGCATATAATTTCTCAAGATGGTATCTCAGTTGACCCATCTAAGATAGAGTCTGTTCTAGGATAGGAGAGACCGAGAAATGTTATTGAGGTGCGAAGTTTCCTTGGTTTAGCAGGATATTATCGTCATTTTGTAGAAAACTTCTCGAGCATTGCATTGCCTTTAACCAAGTTAACGAGAAAAGATGTTAAGTTTGCTTGGAATAACGGATGTGAGATAGTATTTATGAAATTGAAAGAGAAATTAACAACTGTACCTATTCTGATTATCCCTAATAGTAATAAAACATATGTGGTGTACACAGACGATTCTGGTTCAGGATTGAGATGTGTTTTAATGCAGAATAGTAAAGCTGTAGCTTATACTTCTCGTCAGTTGAAATCACATGAGAAGAATTACCCCGCTCATGATCTATAATTGGCAGTTGTAATCTTCGCTATCAAAATCTAGAGATGTTACTTGTATGGCGTTAAGTTTGATATCTACTCCAATCACAAGAGTTTGAAATATCTCTTCAGTCAACGAAACTTGAACTTGAGACAGAGGAGATGGATTGAGAATATAGAGGACTATGATTTCAATCTTCAGTATCATCTTGGAAAGACAAATGTGGTAGCAAATGCTTTGAGCCATAAATCTCATGGTATGCTTGCTTCTTTGATACTTAAAGAGTAGAAAAATTCAGTCATTATTAGTGACTATAATTTAGAGTACTTCGAGAAAAATGATGTTGCTTTTGTTAGCAATGTAGTGGCTACTCTTTCACTTCTCCAGATAGTTCAGTAGAGTCAATGGCAAGATCAAGAATTGAGAAAAATATAGAACCAACTCTAAAATAGTGATCAACTAGATGGTTGGAGCACTAATAGAGAAGGATTTGTACTTTTCAATGGAAAGTAGATGTGGCTAATGATCTACACCTTTGAGAAACTATCTTGACTGAAGCTCATAAATCCAAATTTGTAATACATCCATATAGTACTAAGATGTACCTTGACTTAAAGAGGCAGTATTGGTGGAAAGGCATGAAATGAGATATAGCTACTTTTATTGCTAAGTATATGATCTGTCAGCAAGTTAAAGTAGAACATCAAAGATCAGCTAGGTTACTTCAGCCACTGCCTATCCTAGAATGGAAATGGGATAAAATCACTATGAATTTTGTAATGGGATTGCCAAGGACTCAAAGGAAAAACGATGCAGTTTGGGTAATTGCTGATCAAATGACTAAAATTGCCCATTTTATACTGATTCAGATTGACTTTTCTATTAACAAACTCAGTCGTCTTTATGTGGATCACATTGTTCATTTGCATGGAGTGCCTTCCAGCATAGTTTCTAATAGAGATCCAAGATTTACATCCAAGTTCAGGAGAACTTTATAAAAAGCTTTCGGAACAGAACTAAATCTCAATACAGCTCGTCACCCGTAGATAGATGGCCAATCTGAGAGAACAATTCAAATTTTAGAGGATATACTTTGCTTAAGTATACTGGATTTTGGTGGAAGTTATGATAATTACTTATCGTTAGTGGAATTTGCTTATAATAACAGCTACCAAACCAGTTTGGGTATGGTTCAAATAAGATGTTATATGGTAGCCCATGTTTGCTGGGCTGACACAGAGGAGCGAGTTACTCTTGGGCCAGAACTGATACAAGAGACTACTAAAAAGGTCAATATGATAGGAGAAAGACTTAAGGTTGTTCGGAGTCATCAAAAGAACTATGCGAATCCCCTAAGACGAGAAGTAGAGTTTGATGTTGGTGATCAAGTATTTCTAAAGGTCACACCAAGGCACGGAGTCACTAGATTTGGAGTTAAAGAAAAGTTAGCTTCAAGGTATATTAGGCTATTTGTGATTACTGGAAGAATTGGGCTAGTAGCATATTAATTAGACTTACCATCATAATTGGGTCATGTGCATAATGTCTTTCATATTTCAATGATGAGGAAATACATCCTGACTTGTCCTATGTAATTCAGGATGTAGAGATACCGATTCAAGAGGATGTTACTTATGAAAAGCAATCAGTTCGAATAATGGGAAGAGAACTCAAAGTGCTTTATAACAGAGAAATTCCACTTGTCAAAGTTCTCTAGAATCACCATAAGGAAGAAAAAGTCACTTGGGAACTCGAGACAGAGATGTATGAAAAATACCCTCACTTGTTTAATTTCTAGCTTGAGGTTGTACTTTGAATTTATGCCTTGTACTTGAATTTCGAGACGAAATTCTTTTAAGGAGTGAAAGATATAAAACCCTTTAATTTATGTAAGGGTAAAGTGGTCTTTTGACCAAAATTTTATAATAAAAAAAATTATTGAATGAATATAGATGGAAATTTAGCCTAAATATAATTGGGCAAAAGTGTGAAGAATTTTTAAAATGAGGGGTCAAAATGTAATTAATTAAGGATGAATTTGAAGAGAAATTTAAAAAATCGGGTAAAGGTACAAATTGAAAAAATAGTGCCTTTTTGTCTCTGATGTTGACACGTGGCAAATAGTTCAAAAATTACCTCCATTTATTTTTCTCTCTTCTCCCTTGAAAGCCCCCGAAAAGCCAAAGGTACCGAAGCTCATGCCATCCAATGCCACCGTCACACTGCCAGTCTTCAGCCCAGATGCGCTAGCCTGCGTCATTCATTGGAGGAAGATGAACAAAACCCGACTGGTCTCGCCGCTAGTAGCCAGAGCTAGAAGCTCCTGAGAACTATGCCACCGATGCAATTTTTCTGGCCAGAAATCGTCGTCTGGCCACCAACTCCCTCACCGCTGGCACGTTGAGCCTTATCTCGAGCTCGTCGATCTCCTCCAATCGGTCATCCTCTTCAACTCACCGTCAGTGAGTCTTTTTTGTTTTTGGCCATTTTTTTTAAAGTTAAAGTTGGTATTTTTCTAATTAATTTTATAGAGTAATTATTTTGGCTATAAAATTTATACCATGTTAAAGAAGATATTTAAACGAGAATAAATGTGATTTTGCGGTGTCGAAATGATATCCCGAGACGTGTTAATTATTGAATTGAAAAAAAAAGAGGATATTTTTCTAAATATTTTAAAAAGTAATAGTTTTGTAATTTTTGGATCAGAGGCCTGTTTAAGGCTCGGGACCTTGAAACGAAATTTCAACCTCAAATTTGGATTCGGTGAGATCGAGAGGTAAATTTTGATATAAAATACCACTATATTTCATAGTGGCATGAATTTCGAGACGAGGCTTGGGTTTACCTTTTTTAACGTGCTAAGGGCCGGGTCTCGTTTTGGAATCCAAATTTAGTAAATTATATATCTAACTTAGCTATTCTGGATGCTAGAAATTCAGTGGTGAAGTCCGTTTCACGATTTGAAGCTTTGTTTGAAAATCGAATTTCAAACCAAGGGATCAAAGATTCGAAAACGACGCCCGACTCTCCTGAACGACACCCAAACAACACCAAACATTCTCCATTGCACCTAAAGCTATTTAGACACTCGTTTGAGGTAGGGATTCGATTACTTGATTCTA
Organism: Trema orientale; assembly: GCA_002914845.1. NCBI lineage: Eukaryota > Viridiplantae > Streptophyta > Magnoliopsida > Rosales > Cannabaceae > Trema > Trema orientale. Next base: position 135,971 of record JXTC01000190.1, read on the forward strand.
AAATTAATTTAATTTATAAATTTACTTTCAGTAAATATGGAATTTCATGAAATCATTTCTAAAAATTGTGTTTATATCTGTTTTTGACCTGATTTGATAAATAAACTGCTTGGGAGGTACATCACACTAGTTGGCGTATCATATATATTGTATTGAACTGTTTTCTGCAGGAAATTGGATTTTGGGTTTGATCAAAAATGGCCGTTATACTGCCAAAATTTTTAGAAAATCCAAAATGATTTGAGAACTCAGTTTTGAGGACTAAATGTTGTTTGATTAATAAATACTGCACGGTTATTTTGTGATTTTGTGGAAATAATGTATATCACTATTCTTTCATTCATATAGCATTTATATGCATTCACATACTTACGCAGTCGTCGGACTTACGGTACCCCACGTTGGGTGCTCGGACTTACGGTCACCCTTTTAGGTGGCTCAGACTTACGGGTATTAGGACACCTTGAATATCATGATTGCATACCTAGTTATATATTGGCTTGAATAGATATGTACTGGTTTTGATGAATGTTTTATAATGGTTTGGAATATTTAAACTATTAGATTATGATTTCTACTTGAATTTTGTAAACTGTTTTGAATAGACTACTAACCATGCAGGATCTTCAATGTGAGTTTATTTCTTATGTATAAAAACTTGTAATCGGTTCTTTATTGGGAATTAACTTATCCCTTTTCTTCTCCTCAGGTGGTATTCAGTGTGATCTGGACAGAGAGACTTAGAGCGAGGCATTATAGGCTTACTAGTTTGTTTATATTTTGGTAAATTCCTACGAGACTTGTGATATATATAGACTTGAGTAGGAATTTGGATTTAACTATGACTTAGTAAGCTTAATTGTGAAATTTGGACATGATTTGTATTACTTATGTCTGTATTTGGGTGTGAGATGATTGCTCAATACATGGCTATTAAATAACTGTTTTTACTACTGTCTATATTTAATGAGTGACGCATAACTGTGAGGTGGTTTTAAATCAATTAAATATTTTATCGAGGCCAGTTTGAAAAATTAAAATTCTTGAGCATTTTTAAATTATTTTTAAAATATTTTTTGGTATTTCTATCTAATGAAATACCTACTCTTTCACTGACCCTGGCCTCAAGTCGTCGCACATATTGTGCCAGCTATGTTATATATTACCACTGTAGGAAAACCACCCGTTTTGCTTGCAAAAGCGTTTATAGCAGTATTGGGTCCGGATCCATGGTTTAGACCGGTCCATGATTTGCCCAGATAGCCTCAACATACTGCACTTCACGAACTCGCCTTCAACGTGCTCTTAGTTACATTCCGCCAAGGACCCGATCATGATCAAGTTTTTTATTATCACTCACGGTATAAGTGGTTATCATATACAGTGATACTCAAATAATCACGATTTTTTTACGACTCAAGATCCTCTATGCAACCTTAATTACTAGAAAATATGGGAAGAGAGAACTTGTATATCCTAGGCATAGGAATAAAACATGTTTTTTTCTACTCTCTTTTGTTTTAACAGCCAGATTTAAACATAAGTAAAGAGAGAGTTTTCACAGGAAATAGAGCTTTGAAGGAGAGAGAGAGAGTGAGTTTGGACAGAGAAGAGAGTGACAATTGGGGGGAGGGGGGGGGTGGAACAAAAGAAAGTGAAGGGAAATATGGTTAATTTTTCACCTAAAAGTTGAGACATGGAATAAGGGCCGCTTATTTTTCTCACGGTACACTCTTTAAAAAATCATAATTTACTCATAAAAAACTTATTTTTATAAAAAACTTTTAAAAAAGTCATTTTATGCCAAAACACTACTAGTGAGTTCTATTAATTTCCCTCCAAGGCATTGTTAGCAATTTTACTTATAGTACTCGATCGTATTATACACGTATGTATGTATTTTTCAATTATTTTTTTTACTTATAGTACTCGTATTGTACACATATATACGTATTTTTCAATTATAAAATCAAACTACGTACTTTTGTTAAATGTACTTAAAAATATTTGTACTTTTCAATAAAAACGTATTATGCACATATTATATACTTATGTCTTCCTGTAAAATAGTTACTCCTCGCCAATTTTGTTTTCTTTATTTAAAATTTTATTTTTTTCATTTAAATTCAATTACTTTTTGGCACAGTAGGTTTTTTTTTTTATTATTTATAACATAATACTGATTTTATTTTGAATAATTAAACACATAATCCATTATCAATAAGTAATATTTATATTTTTTTGACCAATCAAATTAAATTATGTGAAAAGTGTAATAATTTCTTTTAATAGAAAATCACAATTTTTCTTGGCGTATTTTATGACCGTATTTTCAAAATTAGAAGTACTATACACGTAGAAATAAAGCCTACACGTATTTTTATTCCGAATTTTTTAAAATATTTATGACAAAGGATCTGAATTATAACCTTCTGTATTATTAGCCGTTTAATTCCCCTGCCCATATTTTGCTAACTATGCTCCAAAGTACCCTGCCCCAACTTCTTCATTTGTCTTTCCGGTGCATTCTGTTTTTCAGTTTTAATTTGATTTTCGTTAAATGTGTAATCATAAGTTGTGTCATAATTAATTTGTCAATATAAATATCACGCAGTACATACTTGATACTTGCGTGGTCCAATACATGCACATATCACACAGGACATATCGCGAATTTCATCACAATAATCTAGCATATGTGCTCTATATCATCGGGTTGGTGAGACCAAATCTATGTGCCTTTTTGAGCGATCTTATTATAGTATCATATTTATCTAAAGTCATGGAGACCCAGTTTGACAGTACGTGCGAGTACCACGCGATGAGTACAAACATGAACCAATGTCCAATAGGCAATATGAAAGTGAAATATGTTTTGATGGCTGTCATTTCTAGGTCAAACATGCACCAACGTATGACTTTTATTTAATTGTTGAATGCATGGCCCCATGCTCATATTCCACCGTTGGATTGTTTGGTCCATTAGTATGTTAGTATACATATAATCTTGATATATGTACAGAGAGAGCACCATTTGCGGCCGACCATGTGGAATTTATCCTTTTGGTCTTTCTAAATTGTTTGAACTTTCTCTTTCTATATAAGTTCTGTCTTTCTTTTTGCTACTTTCCGTCCCACCTTTTCTTATCTTCTCTTGCTTTAAAGATTCGAATCGCCATTCTTGCTGCAAATTGAAAATTCTTCCATGCTAATTTTTACTTTCCTTTCTGAACAATGCCATACCAACTCTTATAGCAACTTAGTTTGAAGGAGTTTTATCCCTATATAAAAAATAATAATAATAATAAAGGAACTTTTCAAGATGAGTGGTACTAGAGGGAATTAGCTAGCTAGGTCTAATCCTATTTTTTTTTTTCAGTTGCTGATTTTTCATCATATACCTAGTTCTGTTGCACCTTTCTTTTAATAATTATACTTTACTTGTTTATATGTTTCACTTTTATTAAAAGGATGTTATTACTGTCATTTATTATAAAATATGTTCTGCCAAATGTTATTAAATCAACTCACCCATCAGCACTTGATAGGAAAAAAATTTAGGACCAGACTTGATACATATTTTAGCTGTAAGATTATTGTTTTTGAATATGGATTACATTTTCCTTTTATCATTCATTAATATGGGTAATAACTAAAGTGGCATTTGGTTTGGGATAATGGGGGTACGAATGGAAAGACTATTCCTAAGAGTGGCCAATTCATTTGTTTAGTTTGCTTTTAAGACTTAAGAAAGATTATTCCAAGTGAATTATTATTCCATCAAGTAACGGAATTAGGTTTCCTAAACTAAATGAATGGAAAGCCCAATCCATTCTAACCCCCGAAAATTTTATGGCCTAACTACCCTCTATTTTAATTTACTTCCCCTGTCACCTAGCTCACTTCTCCATATCAAGTATTCTGCAACAACACTTGCAAAATTGGAATATGTTTTTTTGTTTTTTGGCGTTGAGCTCTGTAAATTTGTCTTCTTCTTTTTATGTTCTTTTTCCTACAATTTTGTCTTCTTCTTTTTCTATTTTTTGGGATTGCAGCCTTAAAATTATCAAAGACCAGCTGAAGTGATTCCATCGGGATCTATTAAAATGCTAATATTTAAGATTTGTGAAATAATTTTGGCTGTTGCTTAATTATTTTATTATAGTCGCATAATTTTGAAGTAATTTTTTCTTTTTGAGTAAAACATCACGAAATTCATTCAAAGAATGGACTCACGTACCAGAAGAATTCATTCATTACAGTTACAAAAAACAGCCATTGGGACAGCTTCAATGTCTATCTCACCAGAGATATTACAAAATAAGGCCTATTTAGCAAGATTATGAGCATAAAAATTAAATTCTTTTGGAACAAAGTTAAAGAATAATTCCATGAATTGGTTGCTGAGGGCTTCTCCCACATAATTTTGAAGTAAATTTATCTATAAAATATCTTATTGATAAGTTATTGAATAATTACTTTTATGGCATATTTACTAAAGGGTAATGGGAATCATATAAGTGGGAATGATTCTCATTTAGTCGTTTACCAAAATATAGAAATAAAAGAACTATATGGGATCTACATAAAATTGGGTAAAAAAAATAGGAATGCTTCTCCTCCTAACATCCTAAGGAATATCTTTACCTGTAAAGACTCTTATCTATCTATTTATAATTAAAATATTAAAATATAATTTTATTCCCAAAATATCTATAATTTAGTCAATTATAGTATTCCCATTACGTTTCTTGTGTTAAGTAAACATATGAATGGTGTTTTAATGGTTTTGATTCTCTTTCCCATAAATTTAAAGTAAACAACGTAATATAAATGATGTTTCCGATTCCCCTCCATTTTTCTCCCTTTTATTTCTCCTTTTATTTAACCCGATTACGATTACGGCGAAGTAAACATGCCATTATAGTTCTTCTTCAAAATTTATTTTATTTATTAAAAGGATGCTTATATATAGGGCCGATAATTTACGATACGACACGACGATACGACTCGAAAACAACACGAAATAAATGGGTTTGGGTGATACGTTTAATTTTTGTGTCATTTTCGGGTTGACCCGTATAACACGATTATTAAACGGGTGGGTTTCGGTCAACCCGCCTAACCCGAATTTGACACGTCTAACCCGAATTTGACACGTCTAACACGTTTAGTTAAACGTGTTATTTTCGGGTCAACACGACACGAGTTAAAATGACACATTTATGACCTGTTTAAAATTTGAGTTAAATTTTGTAATTTAAATATTTAGATTTTAAAAAAAAAAACCGAGGCCCAAGGCCCAAACCCAATTTCGGCTGAGACTTAAGTCTCTAACTCTAACCCTAATTTTTTTCATTTCAACTTCAAGGCTCTTTACCTCTTTCACTTTCTCTCTCAGACGCCGCACCATTCGTCCACCATTCGTCCATTTCCTTAACTGTGAGAAAGAACCCTTCTTACTTCTGGAACTTTCAGCTGTCGATCTCAGAAGATTGTCGGAACTTTCGACGGTAACCGTGAGTCTTTTTCTCTTTTTGCTGTTGTTACTTGTTTTGAGTCGTGACCTTGAACCAAGTCATATCATAAGTTTGTTTTCTGATTTGTAAAATTCGTTTGTATCAATCTGTGGGAGCTCCGGTTGCCCTTTGTGCTTCTATGGAGTAGTATTATGTCTTAAGTGGTCATCAGCTTCTCTTCTCTAAACATATCAATGTGTTATAAATATATGATACCACTTTTGTTCTCCTAATGTACACATGTTTCTTAAAATCCTAAATATAGGTGTTAGATTGGTAATAGAAGCACTTGTTTTTAGCATCTATTAATATGATTTTTTTTTTCTTTTGTTTAGTTTTAGACTTTAGTGAGTTTTGACATACGAGACAGCTAGCCTTACACTTAATTTACTATAAAATGGTTCTCAAACAAAGCCAAAATTAAGTGTGATGATATGTGCTTTGAAAAATAAAAGAACGTTATAGGTTTTTGTTATATATATATTAGCTTTTTGTTTTTTATTAAATTCAGTTCTAGTTTTTCGTTATATATATATATATGTTATAGTTCTCAAACTAATCCAGTTCTATTTTTTTGTTTTATTAAATTCGTTTGTCACTGAAGTAGTTCTTAATTAGTTATCTACTTATTTTTATTTACTCTAAAAGTATGTAGAGAAACATTAATCAAATATACTAGTCAATGTACTAAGATTATCATGATAAATTTCATCTTGTATTATATATTTATCCATTTATTATTTGTGTATGTTAAGATTTTTTTTAAAGTGATTTTTTGTTGTTAATATCTACAATTCTTGATGAATAGATGGAAGACGAAGCACATGGCCTTCAAGTGAATTTGAAATCACAAAGCACCGAAGTACCTCGTCCAGTTGATGAGGAATCAACTCAACTTGAGGGAGATTCTAAAGATGTAAAAGGGAAACGAAGAAGGAAATTAACTTCAGAAGTTTGGACATATTTTGATATGCTTCCTGTAGGTGTAGATATGAAACAAAGGGCGAAATACAAGCAATATGGTGCTATATATATGGCTGATAGTAAGTACGGGACTGGTAACTTAAGGCGTCACATACAAAGTTGTGAAAGAAGAGACACAAGGGATGTTGGACAGTTATTGATATCACAAGATAAAGGAGTTGTAGCCTTGAGCTCTAAAAGGTTTGATCCAGAACATTTTCGTGAATTAGTAACCACTGCAATTATTTTGCATGATCTACCTTTTTCATTTGTTGAGTATGAAGGTATTAGGGCTACATATCAATATGTGCATCCTGACATAAA
>JXTC01000190.1:144938-224520 GCA_002914845.1 Trema orientale
GTTTTATTTTGTGTAAATTTGATCTAATTATGTATTAGTGTATAGTTGATTAGTTGTGTTAATCCTAGTGATAAGTTTTGATATTATTTTTGAGTTAAACAAGTATAGGCGTATCAATTTCGTGTCTGTAATTTATGTCACACATTTCAGGTTAATCGTGTAATTAGGCGTGTTAATCTCATGTCAATGCTACACGACACGTTTATTAAATAGGTTAACGTGTCGTGTCGTGTGACCTGTTTAATAAACGTTTCGTGTTCGTGTTTATGTTTTTGACACGTTTATTAAATGTGTCGTGTTCGTGTTTAGGTATAATCATGTCGTGTCAAAATCGTGTTGACCCGAACACGACACGTTTACACGAATACGACACGTCAAATATATTCGAGAAAGTGTCAAAATATCTATAATTTAGTCAATTATAGTATTCTCATTACGTTTCTTGTGTTAAGTAAACATATGAATGGTGTTTTAATGGTTTTGATTCTCTTTCCCATAAATTTAAAGTAAACAACGTAATATAAATAATGTTTCCGATTCTCCTCCATTTTTCTCCCTTTTATTTCTCCTTTTATTTAATCCGATTACGATTACGGCGAAGTAAACATGCCATTATAGTTCTTCTTCAAAATTTATTTTATTTATTAAAAGGACGCTTATATATATATATGAGTAAATTATTTTTTAAAACAAGAATTAATTTTCATTGCAAAAAAAAAAAAAAAAAACGATTTTGTATCAATTTAACTATTTGTTTAACTTTTCTAATAATAAGAGCATTTTGGTCCAAATAATGTTAATTCTATTTCATTCCATAATAAACTTCATTCAGGTACTGATTCCAACATATCAACCAAACAAATCAATCAATTTTTTTTTTCTATTTTATTCTTACTCTCATTCAATTCCTATAACCATTTCCACTCCTTTTCTATTTTTACTTAGCAACCAAATGCTACCTAACATGTCTTAGGAACATAAATGGAGAAAAACTAATAGAACTTCAATACATAATTCAGATATAGTAGCAAAGGGTTTTTATTAAGTTAATGGATTGATAGATTTTTGTTTTTAATTATTTATTTATTAATATTATTATTTTTCACGAATAGAATCACCAAAGAGAAAGCAACATTACAGATGAAACTAGGGTAAAAATATTCCAATTAACTTGGCACCCAATTATCTCGCCTTATTTTTCCAAACCCCCCAAACAATAGATATTATTAAAAATCAAAGGAATTACAAAGAGTAGCTAAAGAAAAGATTGGAAACAGAGCAACCGGACCTTGCAAAACAACAACCTATAAAGTTTAGGACCATCAACAATATTGTTAGATCCATTTTTTTAAAGTTCTACTAAATTTTAATTAATGCCCAATTAATTAAAAATGATGTCATGTACTGAACGTACTACCCTCACAGAGACCCAAGAGAGAGCCTTTCATAAAGCTCCACTGCTTTGGTATTTTCTTCCAAAACAAAAAAGTGGAAAAAAATTTTGTGGATGACTACGTCATATATTTAGTATACCTGGTGGTGACTAAGACTATGTTTGGTAAGAGGTTAAAGTGAGAAGAAAGAAATTGTTGAAGGATAAAGTAAAGGAAAAGTGAAAATTTGAGATTGTTTGGTAGGAAAGAAAATGGAAGGGAATGGAAACTGAGAGGGAAAAATAATGATGGGGCCCATGAAAAAATTCTCCGCCAAAATGGGGAAAAAAAACAGAGAGAAAAGTTATTTACTAAATAAGTGGGATTGAATTTACTAAAATATCCCTATACACTAATTTTTGAATAATAACAAAGAGGGTAAAATGGTCATTTTAATGTAAACTAGTTTTTTTTATTGTCTATATATATATAAAACAACTATAAAGGAAAGATAGTTTCATTTCCAACCTATACATTTTCTTTTCTTCTTATTTTTTCCTTCTCTCCTAATTTTTTTTTTCCCTACCAAACATAGCCTAAGTTATAAATGACAAACATCTCACCACCAGGTCATCTGGTGAGTGTTATGAGCTACATATTTATCTCTTATCACTTTATCCCTCCGATTATTATCTTTTATCACTTTTTATTTCTTGATATATTTCATTACTTTCTATTTTTTTATTCTCTATCATCACTTTATATCCTCTTATTTATCTCTTTCTCCTTATTGTCTATTATTACTTTCTCTTTAATAACTTTCTATCCTCATTCTCTCTTTTCATGAGATTTGATCATGAATCATGATCTCTCTCCCATGCGTCCTCATTAATTCTTCATTTTTTCTTATGACTTTTATTATATTTATTCTATCTCTAGACTTTCTTTCTTACTTTCTTTTTTTAGTCTACATTCCCACTCTCTCTAATTCATTCTCTCTCTTTAATCTCTCACTTGAATTTCTTTTTCCGCATTCTTTTTGAACTTTTTCTTTCTAGCTATTTATTAAAATATTTTTTCTCTAAAATTGTTTTAGAATGTTTTTATTTTCTCTCTCATTATTCTCTCTTAACTTTCTTTTTCTAAATATTATATTTATTTAAAAGCTATTTTTAGAAAATATTTGCCAAACACTTTTTTTTTAAAAAAATTAATTAAAAGAAATTTTGTTCAAATAAATAACAATCCAATACAAAGTTCAAATTACAAAGACACCTTAAATCGTTTTTTCAATCTTCATGCTTCCTTTTATTTTAGTAGCCCTAGCATAAGAAAAATTTAGATAGGATCCTATAGGACTCTCCCTTTCAAATTTGGACATGAAATTTTCTTTCATCTAGATCATATAGTTACACTAAATAAAGAACAAAAAAGAAAGGTTTTCACTAAAACCTTCAAAAGATCTACTCTTTACTAATTAGTTAAACTATTGATTCTTACTGACGAGTAGCTAGGAAGGAAAAAGTTGTATACGGTGTAAAGAGATTAACTAAATCTCTATTAGAGATACCTTTTTAGCTCCTTCAAAATGTCGTCCACTACCACTTGGGTTTGCTTATCTAATGGATGTGAAAATGAATCTTCCGCAAATTAACATCTATTTTCAACTAAATAAGTACTCTTGTAGATTTGGATCATATTTGAACTATCAAAACTAGAAGAAAATAATAAAAATATATAAATAAAAAAACAAAGAAAAATAAATATAACATATACAGATTTAGAATTAAGTGGGAGAAAACCTCAATAGATCTAGATCTACGAGGATAAATACTTTCACACGTATAGAAAGATTATTTAAACAAAAAAAACAAAAAGGAAAAAAAATCCTGCCAGCAATTGGGTAGAAATCAAGAGATATAAAACCCACAAATGGAATAAGAAGAGAAAGTCAAGCGCTATTAGAATTTTTGACAATTTTAAAATATTTTATAACACTTTCTTCTTCTTGAAAATTTCTTCTTGAAAATAACAAAAAAAGACAGCTTTTGTTCCCATATCTGAAAACACAACTTCGGAAAAAAAAAAGAAAAAAAATGCCAAGCAGCCATGTAATATATTTTTTTTTTTGGATATATTTAACCAAACCTCTAATGACTAAAAGTCACTTTTTTTTTAGGGGAATAAAAGTCACTTTTAAGGAAAGTTTTGTTTACCAATTACGAGCCATATATGTAGTACAAATTCTTTTATAGTCACGAGGGTGATTAATGGCTAAAATCAATGCTACTACATATTCTTTTATTTTTTGGCTGGATAACTACTACTACTTATTCTTTTAAGGTAATATCCCTATGTTGATTCTTTTGGTCATCAAGTAAATTTGGCAAGATGGGACCCGAAGAATTTTTAATCGTTCTAACATGTTTATTTGAATACTTTCCTTTCTTAATTATTGTTAATTAATATGCACATGCTTTGCCCAAAAGTCATAGGTGGAATATTATATTCAACGTTGCGATGGAATTGATGGAGAGTGAAGCGGACTAAAAAGGTGATTGGTGGTTGGTATGTGGCGGATATCTATTTTGGAGACCAATTAGTGGCATGAATCTCATTCTATAATTCTCTTTCCATATTTTTTTTCCCCCTAAGAAAATCTCTTATAAATGCAGATCTTTCATTTTTTGTTTCTAAAACGAAAGTGCTTTATAGTTTATGGAGTGTCCTTACATGCCAAAAAAAGAATAATCCCATCTATATTTGGCTCTTCCTTCTTTTCATTAAACCAAAAACAAAAGAGTTTTCTTCTTCTTCTGAATCATATACATTTTCCGGAGTTGATTGGAGTTTTTGGGAAAAGAAGATGGTTAAATAACAAGTTGTTTCGTGGACTTTGAATAAGTAAAAGAGGTGAGATTATTATATATATATATATGTTATGCCTGGCTCCCTGTATGCCACAAGCATCAATCCAGTCTGCTTATTGGGTTGTTTTTTGCTGGTTGCGTGCGAGGAGCCAAGCATGCATACCTCCCTTTCTCTTTCCCTAGCGCTCTCTCTCTCTCTCTAGATCTCTCTCACATATATATACGTATATATATAAATATATATCCTATTGCATGCATGAATTACTCTTCCTTTCACAGTTTTCGTTGGATTTGTTTTATCTGTACGAAGAGAGAGACGAATGCATAATATTCAGCGATCAATTTTCTCATTGTTCTCATTAGTAATTTTCATTATTCATCATCCTACTGATATATGTGTGTGTGTATGTATATACACACGCGAGTGTGTCGTGTGTTGTGTGTTAGCTAATTCTGATTTGACGGAAAGTTTATGTATACTGCAGGAAATGCATATCTGTTGCATATGTATGTGTGAATATATGCATATATTAGTAGTGTGTATGTATATGTGCGTATACGGCTTATTTGGACTAATTCAAACTATGAATGATAACACGTGCATGTCTATATAAGTGTGTTTGTATGAAAGCATGCGACTTTTTGGTCTCATTGATCAGAACCTGTAGGATAGTCGTAGATTAATTTAATATTATTTTTTTTGGTATTTATTAATCTCAGCTGGTTGAATATTCTTTCAAGTAGGAGTAGTTCCCACGTACTCATTTTAATATACTATACATTCGATCTTACAAACACACATTTTAAACTAACAGAAAATGAACACAGGATCTGTTGAATAATAACTCAGATTAATAATTAGTTTTTTATTCTAGCTAATCGATCATATATTATCGTAGGGTTTTGCTATAAGTTGATTTCTTACTTTACGAATTTAAATTGGGTAAGTTGGGTTTCAATAGATTTTGGTAACTATTTAATTTATGCTAAAGGCAACAAGATGAGATAAATTAAAAAACTGAATCAAGGAATATGATCACTCTATGAGTATGTGGCTTAGGCCTTTTATCCGATGAGAGTTGAGAGTAGGTATGAGGAGATGTGGGAGAAAGAGAGAGTACTTTGAGATCGAGATAGGTAAAAGGAGACGCATGGAGATCGCTAGGTGGGTTCTAGTTTATGTGTTGCAAGTCTTTCTTTATGTAGTTGAATATAAGGCTCTGGGGAGTTAAAAATAAGCAGAGATCTGGCCACATTCCATAGATGTAACCACATACAATATTATGTTCTCTGTGTGTGTGTGTGTGTGATATCTGTGATGTTTGTGCTTGTTCTTGATGTGTGCTTCTATTCGTGATTTTTTTAACAGTAAGTGTATACAGAATTAAAATTTTTCCAACAAATGGTATTAGAGATTAATGATAAATATTCTGGGAAAGACCATGGGGAAGATTCTTGGGAAATTATCTTTAGAATTATACTAAAGCCGCAAGGGATAATATCCTGGAAAAGATCGATCATAGAGATATGGAGGCTTGATTTGTATTGAAGATAGGGATGTGTGAGTGGATTCTCGAGTGGTATTTCATGAAGACACGTGGTAACCGGTGGTTACAATGTAATTAAAACGGAGGTTATTGTATGGTAACATATGTTGAGTATTAAACGTGCCTAATTCTTTACTACCGACGGCAATAAAGCAGAAAGCAAATTAAGCAAAGCAAACACATATAAAAATCTCGTATTTACATGGTAATTCAATGAAAACTTTCGTGGCTACATGGTATTGTGATCACGTAAAGTGAATAATAACAAAATTATAAGAAAACACATAAGAGATTACTGTAACTGCACGTAGAGCTGGAGGAGTAGATCAATGAATCTTCCAATAGATTGTGCAAGATGATGTGGAAGAGAATTTGAGTTAAGAGAGTCGTAGTGACTTAAAGTAGTTTCCTACTTTTGCTAGGTAAATACTTGTATAATCTTGTTATAAGTTGACAATTCGTACTTTTTATGAATCTAGATGTGGGCAAGTTCCTAAAGAGTTTGTACAGGTCGGGGTAATTATCATCAATTTGTGTTAAAAGCGAATTTTATTAATAAGGGAATATGAGTTTTTAAATATGTGGCTTTGTGCCTACGATATTAAATTTGATGAGAGTTGAAAGGAGGTGAGGAGAGAGATGCGAGATTAGGAGAGTGAAAAGTGACCCGGGAATCGCTAAGATTATTGCGTTTTTGGATTCTAGTTTGTATATTGTAAATCTGTATACATAGTGGAAGCAATTTTGTCAAATCACGTAAGATATTATGTTCCTCTTGTGTGTGTAAATGTGAGAGAATTTTTATGCCTATTCTTGTTGTGCAGTTCTATGTATGATTTCTTACAAGTGTATACAGTGGGAATTTTTCCAAATGGCATATTCCGAGGTTTTTATCATTATTGAACGTGTTGTCTTTTAATTTATTTTGTGTCGTAAGATTTAAAATTTCTATAGATTTTTTTTGAGCATTATCAATTTAATTTGATCATTGTTTAGAGCCCATTACTAATTAAGAAACAAACTATAAATCATTTACAAAATTATTTTTTTCAAATGAAACTCTCGGATTTCCAAATTTGTCCCCGCATCCCAAGCACCCAATAAAAGCTCGACCATGATTTGAGTTCAAAAAAATCAGACGCAGGTACGATTAGATCAAACACAAGGATGAATATATATATATATAAAGAGATATATATACACAAATACATAGATACGTACATATATATATATATACTTAGAGATGCATATAAACATTTATATATTTATTGATATATACATAAATGATCAAACGTGATATGGTGAAATAATTGGCTCTGTGGTACTATCGAGTGGCGGAGTACATATGGTAGATATATTACATGGTGAATGTTAAAAAGATACATATCAAGTTGATTGATGCAGTACAGCTTGCTATATTCGCCAATGGATAAAAAGGAGTTGGTGAAAGCAACGAATTTTTTATCCAAAGGAATCCGTTAATGTTCCATCAGGGCCACATGACAATACTGCCTCATATAGTCATATCTATTCGATTCTCTCAAATACTATTATTGTACTTTAAGCGAAGAAAAATATTATTGTACTAATTAGGCGACAGCCCAAAGCATCTATGATTTGGTTATGTGGATAGTTTATTATCAATTTCAATTGAATCAGCTTCTTAAAGCTGTATAATCAAAGTACGTGTCAACAGATTAAAGTGGGATATTTTTATTTGTTTTTTCTATCAATTGGGAAGAAATTTGCTACTCACATCAAAAAGCTAACTGAAAACAGCCATGAAATTCAGAGGTATTAACGTTCATAAGTTATAATCTATAAAATTGGACTAATATAATTTAAAGTCTTAGTATAAATTTGGTTAAGATATAAGATTATTTTAGCTCATTTTTAATATACACACAATTTGTTTTTAATATATATAAAAAAAAATTCCAAAATCCAATCCAATCGGGTATATGCCACCCACTGGACTACTTCTACACCGCCCCTGAATGATAACATACTTTTGATATCAACAACCAAGCTATAATTAAGGTGAAATTTGACATCATAAAAGCTCTTATCTTGGTTTTTTTAAAGCTGTTAAAGTCTTGGGTGTTATGTGTCGCCTGTGCTTTTTGTAATATTTTCTTCGCTATTATGTACAATATTTTTTTCATAAAAGTGGCGTTGAGCTTCGCTGATTGCTAGTCACGTTGACGTTGACTCTCTCACAATTTTATGAAAAAGAAAATCAGTAACACCATATTTTTACTAGTATAAAAACTTTTTGGTCCCATATGGAATGATACGAATGAGTGAAAGAAAAGACCTAAATCTTATTATTATTATTATTATTTGTTTTTGGTTTATGAGAACTTAGTTAAATTACTGATTTATTCTTTAAGTGAACCTCATAAACCAACCACATAATTCAATTTCGTCCATTTCCGAAAATGAACTACCGAGGGAGCGATTGTGGAAGAAGAAATTAATGTACTCAATGAGCGTGAATACCATTTTAGAAGTTCACAAGCACATTTACTCTTATTTGGTGGGGAATGAAATTTTTCTACGCACATATATATCATAATTAGTTAATTACATGACTAATACTGATTTATAACATGCTTTCTTTATTTTATTTTTCTCAGAATATTTAACATTCTTCCTAAGATTGATATTCCGACAATAAAAAGAGCGTTTAAAAAATTAGAAACAAACTTATAATTTTGTAAAATGCTTGATTACTTTAAAGGAATTCTAGTTACTCCTACCTTATATATAAACAGTTGTCACATCAATTTCTTCTGTTTAAGCATACATAACCATTAATATAAAAAATTCTTGGAAATAAGTAATTCCAAAAACAATTATTCTACGTAGCATAAAAAATACATGACAAGGCGTGTGTTTGTCCTAAATATACTTTTGTAAACTTATGACAACGACAGACTTATTGGTTGCCAGTACTGGCCATCAATTCTTTTGACAATTGTTTGGTCCATAAATGCATGCAGTCAACTATAGTTTTTTTCTTTACACAAATTCATTGTTTTCTTTTCTTTATTTTGGGTCAATTTAGTAGTTCCGTGATCTCCGCGACTTTCTTCAGGTTTCTATTTCCTGTATAATCATTGATTTTCGTCACGTTAACAGTGTGTAGAAAGGTGACGTTACACTTTGTCCCCTTTCAAATTCGAGTGCATGAGTTGAATTGGGAGGTTGTTGCCATGTGGGAGGAGATTTGATGGTTTGAATGCTCTTATATATTCATCAGCTTTAAAGTATCATCTTAATGCGCCTATTCGGCATAATTTTTTTTACAGCCAAAAAGTTACTTTAAGAGTGGTAGGATAAATTCCCATAAGATTTTGTTTTTTATTTAAATGCTTTTTAATACAAAAATTCTCTTAATTTTGAACAATTTAGTAAAATTAACCCTAAACTCAATTATTTGGAACAAAACTCTCTAAATACCCTAATATTAGTTTTGTTAAAAAAGAAATGTAATTCCATTAGCTTTTTTATAGTTAAGTCCACGTTCTTTTATTTATAGCGTTTAAGTCTTCATTCTTATATTTTTGTTTCACGTTAATTCCTTTTAATTTTTTATATTCAAAACTGCCATTAATTAATATTTACCCAAAACTTGCTCATCTCAGGAGTAAAATTAGAAACAAATAGAAATTATTATTTTTTTTAAAAAAAAATTAGGCTATATCGTTTTCGTTTAAGACGAAAGTAAAAAATTAGAAAATTTCATATAGTTCCAATACGGATTTACTTTAGTCCAAGTATTCATATATCTAGAAGAGAGGTATATGAATACTTGGACCAAAGTAGATCTATATTGGAACCATGTTAAATATTGACAATATATGTCCCATAAAATTAGAACAACAAAATATAAAATTAGCAATATATTCATATAACTTTCTTACCTCTGTCTTAAAAGAAAATGATAACCCAATTCTTTTTTTTTTAAATTATAATCTTCTTTTATTTCTAATTTTACCTTTATTGGGATGATCATGTTCTAGGCAAGTATTAATTAACAGCAGTATTGGACAGAAAAGATTGAAAGAGATTTAACATGAAATAAAATATAAAAACGATGACTTAAAAGTCACAAATAAAAATATGGTGACTAAATTGTAAAAAAAAACAAAAACAAAAAAACATTTCTTTTCTAAAAAAAACTAATTATATTAGGGGACTTCGGGGGATTTTACTCTAGAAAATTAAATTCAGGATTAATTTTAGTAATTTGTTTTGAGTTTAAGGAAGCATGAAACATTAATTTTTTTTAGGAAAATCTTTTTATAATTTTACTTCTCCAAATAAAAGTTATCTCAAAAGGGGACCTTATGTGTCACGGTGAAGAGGTGGTTTTAGACATAATCTGGTGTACAACTAAATATACGTGTCTCCAAAGAGAATGGTCCAAGTTCGATGCTCCTACTCAAACTAAAAAAAAAAAAAAGAAAGGATTGCTCCCTTTTCTTTGGTATGAAATGTTTTTGCTTTATATCTATAAAAATGTCTTGTGTTTTGCTAATTTTGGACAAAACGCCAACCTTTTCAGATTTATGAAAGAACCTTTGGAATTTTTATTTTATTTTTTTGTTTAGGGAAAAACCACATATATACATTCAACTGCAATGCCAATCAAATCTCTATCTCTCGATATGTGAAATGTGACAATTTTGGGCAAATAACAAATTTGTCCTTTTTAAAAATACATAAGAGCTTTTATCAACTTTTGACCATCTTTTAAGTTGGTAAAGAATTATGTCAATCTTTGGCATTGTCTCTCAATAAAAACGAGAACAATCTCAGTAAATAGCATTATTGGAAACTCTATTATGTGTAACGTATCGCAGATTTCCAAAGTGAGCATCTGGATCGTCCATTGGTAAGCTATAAAATTACATTAATGTCTGAATCATCTGAATAATCGTTGTCTTGATTGCGAAGTCATTGCTAGCTTTAATTGAAAGGCGTCTTATTCCAAAGATTATGCCAAGTACTGTCGGGATTGCAAAATCTCTAACAACTTACTTGTTGTTTTGATTATTTTCCATCTCATGTTCATTTCTTTTCTTGGCTTTTCAGCTCTTTTCAAATTCTCCTAAAGTACGCTCGATTTTAAGATCAAATGGTAGTAATTGAAAACTTTTAAACCGTAGTATATGCATAATTGCTGAAATAAAATAAAGAAAAAAAAATAGATTAAGACTAAGATTATTTGGTATCAATACTAGTAAAAGAAAATTAAATAAAAATAATCCTCAACAGTGGCGCTAAAAATTTATTTTGTAGTTTGTAAGTGCATACAATCGTGACAAATAATATAGAGTAAGGGTAAGTATTATCCCATAAAGGCTATTGGTTTACTAACTACTAAAATTATGCTAACTCCAATTTAATTTATTTGAAATAACTGACTAGAAATGGACTAAATTAAAATTGAACACAACTAAAATAACGAAAACAAAAACTCAAACGAGGTTTAATCAATCAAAGCAAACTTCTAAGGTTTCTAATTTTACCTTAACTAATCCACTCTAAATCATCTATCTTATTATTCTAAAATTATTCTCCTAGTTGATAGTCGATATTCCGTATTTTTTTCACTAGCCTCTCTCAATGTCTAACAAAAATATCCTTATCAACTCACTACATTCCAATATGAATCAAAGTAATCAAGAATTCATAAAATTTTTGGAAACTCATATAGCGACTACACAAACTGTATAAATATATTCTTATTTTACATGCAATTTATGGCTTTCATCCCAACAAATTAGGCACATAAATCTCATTTTCAAATTTTATTATGATTAACAATCCATCTAATTAATGGCCAGTTAAATAAAAGTACTAAGAATATAGATGAAAATTCAATTAGGAAAAATAATTCATTAACTAAATTTAAAAAAAAATAATAATTCAAAGCATCATAACTAGGCTACATTGTAGCCTTAAAAAATAAAATTTAGTTCATAACTAGAATAACAAAAATAAAAATTTGCCACATAATGAGAAACAACAATGAAAACTAAACAAACGAGAGTTCAGTGAAATTGGGAATGATTGCAAGTTTCCTCTTCCTATTTGGCTTCTAATAGCTCTCTAATTTTTATTACATCGTTGCAACTTTCTTCTTGTTATCTCCCGAATTCCCTCAGTTGTGGCTCTCTAACGCTTGTGGTCAGAGCAGAAGCTTCCAAAAAAATCTAGGAAGTGGATCAGGATGACGACTTGGGTATCGATGCCATCAACGTCTTCAAGTCTGCAGGCTAGAATTAATTAAATTCAAGAACACTAGATTTGCAGAGACCATCTTGGATATTAGATTTAAAAACGGTGTGTTGGAAATTCCACCGCCACACATTCACGAGAGGACGGAATGTATGTTTCGGAACCTGATCTGCTATGAGCAGTACTGTCTCCCAAATTGTGAAGACATAATCACTTCTTTCTCAATACTGATGGACAATAACCTCATTAACACTGCCCAAGAAATGGAAATACTCTGCAAGAGTAAGGTCATTGGTAACCGGTTAGACAACAAGGATCCCTATCATCTTGATCTTACCCGGAGATTGAACAAATATTGTAGGCACTTTTGGCCGAGACATCGAACAACACTTGCGCGTGACTATTTCAAAAGCCCATGAACACTTATTTCGACCCTTATTCTACTGATTTTTGCCTTCTTACAGACTTTGTTCACTATCATTAAATAGGACGCACCTTGCCCATGTATGGCCAGAAATTTAGGAAGAAATCAAGTATTTGATAATATAATAATATGTTTGTCCATTTCCTTTTAATTCATAATTTCTCTAATTCTATTAGAGATGTTAATTGGGATATGCAGACACATTTAACTACAGCACATCCGTACCTCGTGCCATGCCGGTCGGTTATGTGCTTGTGTCCGTGCCCGATTTCGTGCCGCTAATGTGCCATCATTGTTCTTGTCTATTTTCGTGCATAATTGTTATCGATTTCGATATTAATGTTATTATCGTTCCTAATTGTGCCCATTTTAGGTATTGTGCAATTTTCAATGCCTAATAGTACCCGTTTCTAGTAATGTGCTATTTTTCATGCCCAATCGTGCTCATCTTTGATTTTGTGCTATTTTCGTGCCTAAAGCTATGTTTAGTAAGAGGGAAAAGTGAGAGGAAGGAAAAAGTTAGAGGAAAAAATGAGGGGAAAATGAAAAATGAGATTGTTTGGTAGGAAGGAAAAAGGAAGAGAAAAGGAAAAGAGGAAAGAAAAAGGGAGGGAAAAGTAACATGCGGGCCCCACAGAAATTTTACTCTCCAAATTAGAGGGAAAAAGGGAGGGGAAAAAAATTAGTGAATGAAAAATTAATCTTATTAAATTATCCTTTTGTATCAATTTTTAAAATAACAATATAGAGGATAAAATAGTCATTGTAAAATATACTAATTTTCTTTCCTTCCTACATACCAAACAATTATGAGGGAAATGCACTTTCCTTTCTTTCCTATACATTTTTTTTTCCTCCTATTTTTTCTTTTCCTCCTATTTTATTTCCTCTCTACCAAACATAGCCCAAGTGTGCTCGTTTTCGATATTATGCTAAATTTTCGTATTAATTGCACTTGTTTCAAATAAAGTATTATTTTCATACCTAATCGTGCTTGTTTTTTTAATTATGTTATTCTTATGTCTAACCTTGCCTATTTTTTATATCATATATAATTTCAAGCCTAATTATTTCTATTTTCAAACTCTTATTGTTCTTGTTCTATAATCGTGCTTATTATTGTTTTTTTATTGTTGCAAATTTAGTTGTTTTAATACTATTAGACATATTTCCTTTTAAGTAATTATGAATTATGACTTATTAATTATTTCGTGATAGAAAGAAATTATTTGAAAATTGAGATAACTTTTATACAAAAACAAATTTAAATTGAAATATTAGAACGTATGTGAGAAATGATAATTAATTTAAATTTCTATAGTTATAGTATATTCTAATTAAATTAATGCCTATTCAAATTATATCAAAATGTATAAGTCTAAAGTTATGATTGACGCCTGCTTAAACTGTATTTTTCTTTATTAACCTTTTAAGAATTTTCTATTGGAGGTGAATTTTGCCTTAGCTTCTTAATCTTTGGACCAAACTTACTAAATTCTAGATTTTTTTGCTTTAAAAAATTAGAAATTGACGTAATATTTTTAATGTATATTACTTTTACATAAAAAAAATTTAAATTTAATTTTTTCTAATTTTTTTTACATTTATTTTATTAAAATTATGCCCAAAAAATTAAAATAAATATAATTTAAACATATTTTTTGCAAACTAATTATTTTTTTTAATCGTGCATGTGTCTGTACCAGCTCAGACACATTTATTTATTGTGGCATGTCGTGCCGTGCTGGATTATAATCGTGCCGTACCCGTGCCACCAGCCTGTTTCGACACCACTAATTTCTATAATTCTACCAGACGTACTCATTTCGA
The DNA here is from genome assembly GCA_002914845.1 of Trema orientale. Classification (NCBI taxonomy): domain Eukaryota; kingdom Viridiplantae; phylum Streptophyta; class Magnoliopsida; order Rosales; family Cannabaceae; genus Trema; species Trema orientale. The sequence continues at coordinate 159,235 of JXTC01000190.1, forward strand.
AATTAAGAGTGTAAGAACCAATTCGTTAATTGGATATCTAGTCTTTTTAAAAGAGTGGATTACGCTTCTAGTTTTGGTGCTTAGGATAAGAAATAAGTATAAATTGACACAAAAGTTAATCTGAATTCAGACATTTTTACATTCTCTGGAAACGACCTCTCAATATACAGCCTAAAGTTAACCTGATTTTACCCTCTTTCGATATTACCTTTGGACATTTTCGGATGTAATTCTGGTTACTTAATGTCGGCCATTACAAGTTGGTCAAAATCACAGCCGCTCCACCTCGACGAACAGACAGAACCACGAAGAAAATTTGCGTTTATGGAAAACCCGAGGTTGGATAAAGAACTAGACCGCTGTATGATCAAACTGCCAACATAGTTTGTTATCTTTTTCCTCGTGGTTTAACACCTGTACTGTTTGCCAATGATGAACGGTTTCTGCATAAATTTGTCTATTGCTAAAACCTCAATACTCTTGGCTTACATATCAAGCCAAGTACCCAAAATGACCTGTTCAATTAATACTGGTAGAGTGACAAGTTAAGGCGGTTAAAAAAAGCTCTTGAAGTGCATGGTTTCCCTTAATAAATAGCAAAGCACTAAGCATATATTCAAATTTCGACGCCGAGTTTATTCAAAAGGAAAAAAAAAACAAAAAAAAAAGTTCTCTGAATAATCTCCAATGGAATCAATCCGCAGAACCTTGAAATCTCAGTATCCTAAGAAGGCATGATTTTTCTTTCAATAAACAATATGTTAATTTTGAGTACCTCCAAGGTATCTTCCAAAGAAACACCCTATGTAGTCCCTGTTTCCTATCACGCGAAAAAACTCCGTCGCTGGTCTCATAGTCCCCTGCAATATTTCCAAACCCGAACATAGGTGCAAATAAACAGACTTAGAAAAGGATACATCTTACATGCGCAGTTCGAGAAGTTACTCAATGACAGAAAAAGGGAACCAACTGAAAGAAGATGAAGAATATTAAACTCGGCAGACAAATCAGCTAACAATGGGGCATAGGGTGCCAGTTTAAAACCTGTAAATGTATGGAACTTTGACAAATATGTCTGCTCTGAATCCCAGATTACGAATCTAATCAAAAGCACCTAATACTGGTACATAAACTACTAGCAATCTTTTAAGTTCTCTAGCTCCAATTTATACCTGTAAATGGATGGAACTTTGACCAATATATCTTATTTCCAATCTAATAATAAGAATCTAATCAGAACTACCTAATACTACATCTAGCAATCTTATCATTTTTCTAGCTACGTCTGAGCTCCTATTTAAACATGATAGATGGAACTTTGACCAATATGTCCTCTAAAATCCTAGATTAAGAATCTAAGCAAAAACAGTAAAGCTTATAGTATTACAATCAGCAGTCTTTCTATCAGCATCTGAGCTCCACTTTAAACCTGTAAATAGATGGACCTTCGGCCAAAACGCCTTCTTTAAAATCCTAGATCAAGATTCTAATCGAAAGTATGTAATATTACAACTAGCAATCTTATCAATTTTCTACCTACTGTTGAGCATTCAATGCAAATTCCCTTTCTATAAAGCCTTCCAGAGAAGAATAAGCAAGAAGAATCAAAATAGTTGCCGTGTTGCTTTTAGCCAATGAATCAAGAAAACAATATATACGCCTGCCTCCTAGAAAAACTTTTCGTTATGCCATTACAAGAGAGACCCACAAATAAACACAAAAGTTCAATCCTACGAATGCAATAAGGCAAGCATTATTGAAACTAATTGAAGAAAGTATAAACAGGGTTACCCCCACAGTCTTTACTGAAACCCAAGACAAAAATGGGAGTTACCACAAGATAAACTCTTTACTAAAGATATCCTACTAAGCCCATTGGTGGAACACCCAGTATATTATGCTGTGTGGTATGGAAGCACCAGATGACTTTCTTCACTACAAGAGCCTCGATTTCAAGCTCTAAGCTACCCAGTTCACATATAACAGAATCGATTAAAACGCATTCAAATTCAACAAAAATTCTTTAACGAGCATAAAATAAAAATGAAAAATTTCCAATTTTAAACGTGGGTCTCTCGGTTATTTACAATCTATAAAAGAGTTAACTAATAGTGTAATGAAATTCATTACGACACTAGCCTAAATTTCAATCTGTCAGCTACCACTTCACATATTATAGAACCAATATAAAATGAATTCAAATTCAACAAAAGAAAAATTTTCGAAAATTAAAGGTGGGTGTGTTGATTAAGTAGTACCTGACTTTCTTGATGAGGATGGCTTGGAGCTTGCGAGCGAGTTCTTGGGACCGGATCTTGCGCTCGAGGTTCTTGCGGGCCAAGACGCGCTTCTCCGAGTTCTTGATGTGGTGCGTCTGCTCGTTCTTGATGAGGCGCTCGATCCCGCTCGACTGCATCTTCCGCTGCATAACCGTTAGCGCACGCTCCAGGCTCCCGTTCAGCACCTTGACCCGAATCCCTCTCCATTGCTGAAGCTGAACCTGTTCACTAGGTCTCTTCATCAGGGTTGAGGCCATCCTCGCCATTGAATTCATCTTCCTACGGTTCTGGTCTGAACAAGAAGATGAGGTAAAGGGTTTCTGTTCTGTGTGCCGGTGGTGAGGAGGAGGCCTCTTCTACTAGGTTGCGTAGAAACGAAAAAAAGAACTACTACATGTCGTTTTGCATAAAATAAGAAGAAAAAAAAAATTACATTGTTATTTTAGCTTTTGCCTCGAACGACAAAAAATAGTCATTCGCTAATTAGTCACTGAACTTTGAAAAGTGCCAATATATTATAGGAAAAATCTAGAATAAGAGCCGTTTTTTTTCTCTCATCATGAGAGACCAAACGAAGCGATTCTATTGGTTAATAAATTTAGACTGGCCCACTAAATGAAGGTTGCAGGTGCGCTTAGTTCAATTTGATGAAGTACACGGGGTTAATTGGATTAACGTAAGAGAAAAAGAGGATAAATAGTTTTGTAGCATAAACGTTGTCGTTTGGCCAAATATTTGTTTTTTTTCTTTCGTGACCTTTACCAAATGGTTGTAACAATGGAGGCTAAAATCGGTGCATAGGTGCGATTACGATTGAAGGTGTGTATGTAAAATGGGAAGTGTAAATTCGTTTCATAGATTGGAGTATCTTGAATGGGTTCGTTTTACAGAATCGTTTTCTTATGGGCAGATACTATTACACACGAATTCGTTTGCGGTGCTCGGTATGGTGTTGATTTGAAGAGATCGAGGTTGGGATCATGGGAAAGAAGTGAAGCTAGTGCTCGTACCGCGGTTAGACGTTATGGACACAGACAAAGAGGACCAGGTTAGGGCTGGTAAGTGGAGTGGATTTGACCTTTAGTGTACGAGTAGGATGACTGTTAATTCTGCTCGCCTTGGTAAGGTATTGTCTAGCATATCTTTCTTTTAAATGGTTTATTGGTTTTGTTTCTAAACATATACTTACTTTGTTGATGAATTAATTTTTTTATTTTAGTATTTGTTCTGATGTATGCTTGTTGTGTTTGTTTAACTTTAGCTGGAAAGTAATGGAATTTGATTGCGGAATTATTCTCTAAATAAGGGTAGTTCAGTTGGTGGGACTGTGACTAGTAGTAATATGTGCTTAATAGATTTTGAGATAAATATGCTTTTCTGTTAGTGGATATTGTGTTCTGAATGTTGGTAGATGAAGTGAGTTTATTTTATTTTTTTGCATTTATCCCAGGGTTCACTTTGTTATATAGACAGTTAGTGAAGATTTGTTCTTCGGGTTTAGGGGCCAGTCTTTGCTGAAGAATTTGGTGTTGTTCGAATGGAGCAAGTAGTCATTGATTTCAAAATAAAGGGAGAAAACAGGAAGTCTTTGTAGATGTGGTTATATAGAGTTTGTCATTTCATGCGAAATGGTGGAAATTCATTTTATTTTAATATGTTTGGTAGTGCATTTACATAATGTTTCTCAATTAATGTAAGGAATTTTAACGATTTTGTTTTGTTATTATGGTTGACAAAATGGTTGTATTTTAGATGTGTTGGTTTGTATGAATAAGAATGATATGGTTACTTTCAATTATAATGAATCTGAGATAGACTAGTGTTATTTGTTATTAGCTTAGTGGCTATTAGTTTCTATGATATTATTGCCGGTAGTAATTTGGTTTTTTTTTTCCATGCAAATTGCATAGGATATTGGAGTTAAAGAAGAGGAAGGAGGTAGTAGGATGTTTTAGTATGTTATAAGGTATAGTATTTAACCAAGTGTCAATTTAATCTGGAGTGAAGACAAGTGCAGGGGCCATGGAACCCAACTGTTTCAATAATTTAATTGAGTGGATATCAAGGCATGACAATGAGATAATGGGCTTGTGAAGTTGTGTTCGTGTTGCTTTGGAGTCACTCCGCATGTTGAGAGATATGCAACAAATGCATTACGAGGATGGGCTATCTTTCCGTCAAGTTATAATGAATGCAATATGGGTAACACCAAAGGGCAAGAAGCGAAAGAAGGTCCAGTTGAAGAAGCCTTATCAGTCCAAAATTGGATCAATGATGGAGGGAATAGTATTTGGGTAGATGAAGATTTTGCTGCGTATACCACTTAATAAGTAGTAGGTGAACGGAGGTTTGAATTACCAGGAAATATAATGGATATGGTTGGTATACATGTTGAAGAGAAGGGAAATGTGGACGTTGATTATATGGTAGATAGTTTATAGGATGCGTTAAAGGAGGAATTTCAGATGGAGGAAGCAAGCATGGATGAATGGAGTGATGTTTTGAATGATATGACAGAGAGTGAAATAGGCACAATTCGCAAATTTGTAAGAGTATGGGTGTAGTAAGGCAAAATTGTAGTTAAAATGCAGGATTTATAAATTCTAATATTTTCTATCTTTTAATTGGTTAACAGGAATTGGCATTGTATTCTCTTGACGGAGTAAGAGTCACAGAAATTCATGAATCGAACGAGCTAAGGTGTTACAACATATACTATGAAGCACCGTGCAAGACTGTTTGTGCTATAGATAATAATTATCAATGTCCATCAAATCTTGGAAAAGAGCTTAGTTGTCGATTGGGCAACTCTATATTAGTATATAAGGCTATGCACAAGTATTTATTTCATAAAGGGAGTGAGAATCGGTAAATTTCGTAACTAATTTGAACATATATCTTTCTGAATTATATGAATTGTAATGGAAAATTTGTGTTAAGAACTATGTACTGGCAAGAAAATTCTGTCACTAATGGAGATGGTGGTACTTAGAGGATGCATATATTGAGCATTGAATCAGAAAACTTTATACATCATCGTGTAAGAAGAGCCATATTAATTTTTTTTTTTTTGCTCTAGAGAATAGTGATATTAATTAATTGTGATTGTTAACCTTTACTTTCCATTATTTGTTTGCTTGTTAGATTGAATATTAATTTATAGTTGATAAGTAAATAATTGAAAAGACAGTTAATGATAAGTGAATGTACTAAATGAACAATGATTTTTGTGTAGATTGTAAATAGTATTGTAGATATATTAACAAGAAATCTGCATGAATTGAGGTCTTATGATTTGAAGTTTTATTGGATTCCAACAACAGTTCGGTTAGTCTAATTAGTTTATATTAAATATTGTTTCAAAGACATGAATTTAAAATTATGTGTCTTGTGTTTTTGTGGATACTTTGCAGTAACAGTGTAATTACTTTTTTTTCTTTTTTTTTTTCAAACCAGAGTCCTAGACATGGTGTTTTATATGCTCTTCACGACCGAATGGAATGGAATCTATGGATTGGCCCTCTTTAGCAGTGTACGAAGGTAAATTTACTGTATTTTATTATAGTGCACGTAGAGGTAGAGACTTTAAATTGGGAGTAGGTGATACAGTAGATGATTGGTGTAAGGTTAGTTAGTACGAGGGTTATTATTGACTAAATGGGTTTGTTTGTTTTGATTTGCTTTATGATGTAGATTTATTTGCCGATAATAGCTCAAAAGTATTAGTTTATTGCCATTGTGGATATGCAAGAGAAGATTATCTTTGTACGTGATAATTTGGACATTCTAGCTTCTAAACTGGGCCTCGCTATTATTGCTAAGATTGTAATGCCCTATGTACTTAATTTTGTGGTTATGTATGGTTGTGCAGTATTAAAAATGTTTTGTTGTAATTTGGGTAGGGTTGACCAGACTTTTAATTTAGTTTATTATTTGATGTTAAATTTTTTCAATACAGCTGATTGCATTGGACACTGTTCTTATAGATGAAAAACATAGTTGGAAGGGAGGGACCTGGTCATTCAAGGATTTTCCCATTTTGCAACATCATTGTATTCTTAATAAGTGTCATGAAAATGATTATGGCATTTATTTAATAAAGGCCATGCAAGCTGCTACGAATGGAGACGTACTATGTAATCATGTAAGTCAATGTAACCTCTTATACAAATTAAGTTCATCACGTCAACCATTATTTAGTGATTGGTGTAGCAGGGTAATCCGTTGGAGGAGAAAGCTTGTGTCGCCTTATAGATGACAATGTCAAGGCATAACAAATTTCTCAAGAACTTGATGTACCAAGCTACGACTTTGGAGGAGAGGATATGTTGACTTTAGCTTTGCAAATGGGATAAGCAGAGAAGGCGGTTGATATGAACTAGTAAATGGGTTGTACTATATTGCTTAGGCATTGTGATATAAAATATGAATTTTGAATTTATGTCGTGTCGCCAAGATACTTAGGCAAACATTGAGAACTGACCAATCTTTTTGTGTTATGGTTTGGTAAATCTGCATGGATTGTGATTGAGGTTTTTGTTATAATTTTGGTTCTGGGAAAGATCAAGTAACTGTGTTTTGAACCACTCCTGAACTTTATGTTGTCATTGCGGAGATGTAGAAGAACTTAGGTTAAGATGTGTATTTAACTTGTGTGTCGATGTTTTAATATTTTTTTTATTTTCTAATTAGTATATATGATACTTGGTAACATATATGGATACCAAAAGTGCGTGGGACATATAAGCTCTTTCATTCAATAATATTTTATACAATTACTTGATGTTGGTTGTATTAATGGAATCCCCTTAACTTTGTAAGTAGCAGTTGAATTTTGTTATGAAGAGAGAATTATTATCGTTAAGTAAGAAATAAGTTGTAAAGGTATCTTAGTTGTAAGGAAAAAATGCTCAGCCACTCGCAATTAAACAGAAAAAACGAAGGCATATGATTATTTAAAGCAATGGCACTTCTCGTGAAAAGTTCACTTAAACTCTACGTTACATATAGAATGAGAAAAATAAGATGAAATACATAAATATACAGCTAATTGATACAATGAGGAAACCGTAAAAAACGTACATATCATCGAATAAATGAATTTCGACTTCATTTATGGTTTTCAATGGCAACAACTCATATTTTTATTAAATAGCAATGACAATTTTTTTGGAACCGGACTCCTCCTAACCCAATGGAGGCTTGCCTACAATTCTATCAATAATCACCAGTCATTGTCAACATCACCTGTATCCTGATTTCCTGTTATTTTGTTATCCTCCTCAATATTTGGCGCGTTGTCTGGCTTATTATTTTCTGGATCTATCAATCGAGCTTGAGGGTCTAGGTTGCCTCTTAGGATCTGCATACAATAGAAATGATTGTTTATAGATTTGGCAAAGATAACTTGTTAATTAGTTTGGGAGTATATCTTAATAGATAGCTAAATATTACCAATTTAGCCCGCAAATTTTCAATGGTTTCTATATAGTCGTTAAGGGTTTCACGGGCATTTGTAAGATGTTCAACAAGTACGTGTTGCATCCCCACAATCATTCTGAGAAGTCTTTTAGCAGTAAAAATACTAACATATTATACTAATAATCAGTGAATGGTATAGTGTGTGATGAGCGATGTATTTAATAAGTGATCCTAAACAAACCTTCTTTAGATACGGCAGTATTTATAGGTTCTCAATACCCTTGTCAGTGAGAATAGTGATAATGTTTTGTCCACCAACTTCACTTGGAAGCAGCAATATCTGCGGGAGTAAAGGGAAAACGTCCTCATCTTCCTCTCTACTTGTGTTTTCTATTGAACAATTATTTTCCTATTGGCAGCATAGTATAATGTCAGAAAATTCGTAGTAATACATATATATAGACTTAAAATAGGGTAGTACCAATATGACATGAGTTGAATTAATACCGACTCACATGTTGTTCGTGTGAATATCATTTCTTGATATTGTTCATATGCAAGTACTGAAAAGTCATCAATGAAATTTTATCTGTACTTACCATGAAGTACCCATTTCTTGTTTACAAAAGTCAACTTTTCCTGGATGAGCATGGAGCGTGGAGTTATTTTGGGTATAAGAAATGATTGCTCACCCAGACTCTGGATGCTTACTTGCTTAGCAAGGTACCACTGTCCTCCATCCAAACCCAGTAAAAGTATTCTGCTTTCTGATACTAGTAAACTCATAGTCACATATTCTAGCAGGGAGGCATCGTCACTCCATGGGGACCATAATACCTAGACATTAGTAAAAGTAGTTAAAATGAGAATACGAACTGTAATTATTCCCAATGGCTATGTATACATAAAGTTAGATTATAATATGACTTATTAATCAATGATAGAGTTTTATATATATATATATAAAGGACTACTTAGTACTCACGGTGTCAAATAGTAGGTTCGACAATTTGATTATGTAGAATTGTAGTCGAGTGTAAGGATCTATTGGGGGCAGATTCTGATTTTTCCAAAACAAAGCCCTAGGAAATGTTTTCGAAGTTGTTGATGAATCATCAATTCTTACACATGACAAGTATTCCCAGGCCCAAAATTGAAGTAGTTATTACGATGATTGTAGTATTATTAATTGTGAAGTAGAAGTTCAATTGCATAAACGACACTACCCAAAAATGTATTATCTATCTACAAGAATAAGTTAGACCATACCTCTAAAGAGTATGCAAGTCATCCCACTATTTGGATATTCCCACGACAAAGGTCATCTAGTTATTGGTAAAGAAAACCAAATGCTGCCCCTCCCCAATTGATTGATCCTAATCTTTTAACGTCAACCAGTGATGACAAGTAATATAAATGCACCCTCCTGTTTGATCGTGAAAAAATTGTGGATCCTATAAGGGCCAAAGTGAAAACTTGCACTAAAATGTCTTTCTTTTCATTGTTTGTACATAGTTGATTCCAGGACGCTTCGCAAATCCATTTCACACGTACGGAGTTGCATATAACCGATCAAAATGCAGGGTCAAAGTATTTGACTATATCAGCATTCTTGCGATATGCGTTCATGTCTATATGGATTGGCGAACCTGACATAGCTAGGCCAGTGAGGGTGCTAAAATCCTTTAGTGTCATTGTCATCTCACCCATATGTTCGAAGTGAAAACTGTGAGTGGTGTCTCACCACTTCTCTCCTAAAGCCTGTATTAACGATCTATCTAACTTTGTTATTGACAAGGTACTAAGTAGTGGTCCAAATCCGACAGTGTCTACCTTGTTGCACACAGGGAGCGGTAGTTTGTTGTAGCAGTCTATGATATCTCCACAAGATTCGCAACCCTTTACAACAAAATGGATTACCTACACATTTTACAACATAATATGGTGAATGGGTTTAGAAGAAGAAAAATAGCAACTACATCCACGACAACTAGAGTAATAGTTAAATAATTGCCAATTACGTAAAAAAGTAACTGTGGAATCGATTTAGAGTTAAGTAGAGTGGTAAAAATCACACTGCTGCAGTCACTCTGATTAGTAGTTGTTTATGACCTTAATTATCAGTGGGTTGAAATATTGAAGAATGACCTTTTTAGACTGTTATCACAACTATAATAAGATTTTATAGGAACCCCTACACTCATGGAGTCTGTTTTCTACATGTAATATGATTTTGCAGAAAGTCTGTTTTCTAGCTATAATAAGATTTGTAGAAACTCCTACACTCATGGAATCTGTTTTATGGCTGTAAGATCTTTTTGTAGCAAATCCTATACTCATTGAGTCTATTTTGTTGCTGTAATCAAATTTTGTACTTACCCTACACTCATGGAGTATGTTTTGTAGTTATTTTTGAATCATAAGTCCTATTATGTCAACCCCAAAGGAATTAAAATCAATTATCTCTATTACAAATTGCCTAGGCCTAGTTGCTCATTTTTTTTTTATAAAATAAAAATTATTTATGTATACAAATTACGGTCAGTAGAGGAAATTTCTATTGACATCAAAATACAAAGAAAGAATTGTAAAATACTTCAATAAATGATAGCTTAAAAACTGATGTAATCAATTTTATTCTAGTATTAATTTTCCAGAAATCATTACATGAATAATGTGTAATAAATCGGTCACCTTGTTTGAGATATAGTTTTTTGGGTGCAATCGCAAAGCCTCGAATTTCTTATTTTGGTGAACTTTGCACTATTAACGGAATACAAATTGTCCGATTTTGATTTTACTCTTGGGCGTAGATTTTGATTTTGAAGTGGTCTTTTGGTTGGGGATGCTCTCTACAGATCCTCTGAATTTAGCAGCAAGCATGTGCCTGTCTGCGATCAAGGCCTTGGTAGCAGAAGTAGAAGACGGTAGAAGGTAGGGTTGGACTTAATGATTTACTACTCACGTGCGTGTCATGTGCTTCACCATGAAACTTGATTACTTTACAGTCGTTTGATGGAATTGTCATTTTTGGGCTTATAGTATAATGATAACATTGAATGGTATAGTTCATGGACTATTTAACATGAATGCATATTAAATTAAAACTTGATGTTGTTAGGAATTAAATTTTTTCGAAATATGAGCTTAGAAAGTACATTCCTAAAGAAAGTATATTCACATGTTTAGTTTGATTTTTTGGTGTAGGAATATTCATTCAAATAGATTAACAATTCCATCAAAAACTAGAATAAGAATTCCTAAACTAAATGGATTAAAAGACTATTCCTTTCTAAGCCTACTACTTTTGTACCATAATTACCCTTTAAATAATGTCATGATTTAAAATTCATTTAGTCATCAAATATGCTTATATACTAGTTTTTAGATATTATAGATGGGTTAAATATATAAGGAAACATGAGTATTTTTTTTTCTTTTTCAATTTTTTCAATCTTATAAAATGCGTTTCTCTTATTATTGAAAATAAAAAAGTATGTTTCTTGTTACTTAAAAAAAATGGGCTTCTTGTATATAATAACAAGTTTCTCTTTATTGATTCATTTATTTATTTATGTATTTTTTGCAATAAAAAATCTCTTTTTTAAAAAATAAAAATTTAAAAAATAGAATAACACATTAAACCGTATATGATGTGATGTGTTATACAAGATTTCAGAAAATAACACATCAAACTGTACACGGTTTAATGTGTTATTCAAGATTTTTGAAAATAACATATCAAGCTGTACATGGGTTGATGTGTTATTCAAGATTTCTAAAAGTAGCACATCAAACCATACAAAGTTTAATGTGTTATTCAGGGGATATCAGATACAATTTCCGTACACCTTTATCGACCTTGGTAAGGATACATTGTTTACATACTTGTGTCTGGGTTGGCGAGAGACGTATCAGGCAACGATGACGCGAGCGACTCTGGACAGGGTCTATAGTATAGATACTAGAGTACGGGCAAGACCGAACATACTTTGGGGATCCGTTGTCAAAGGGCTCACTGTTAGCGCAAATTTCGTTCGACAGTATTGGTGGGTAGGCAGACCGAGGATTTGGGCTTCTGTTTCTCGTGATAAAAAAAAGCTGGAGTTAGTGTTTCGGATTCTTGTCAACAAGGGTAGAACAATACAATTAAGTGACAAATACGTTGTGATATAGGTTTAGGCCATATTTTAAATAAGCCTATAACTGCTAACAACGGATCGGGTCGGGTCATTTGCTTCTAATTAGCAGTTCAAACTTTCGTCGATCCTCCCAAGATGGCCCCACCTACATACAAGACGGAAACAATTATTACAAACTATGGAAGTAGATTCACAGAAGCTTGCTTTTAAGAGGTGCCACTAGCACCTCATTGTGTTACTGAAGATATTCAATAGCGTGCCCTGAACAAGGACCAAACCCATCCGTTGCCCAGATTTTCGAGATTGTCTCGAGACACAAACCAATTAAAGTGCATTTCAACTTTTTGATTTGATGAGCTATGAAGTTCTTCACATGCTCAACTAGGCGATGGGTCTATTCACCATTAAGGGGAGTTTGGCTGGTAGAACATGCTATTTAATTGTACATGAACTGAAGGAATGAGGATAAGTTGGTTGCAGACTGACTATACAATGGCAATTATTGCCTCTCGAAACCCACGCCTGTTACTTGAGTGTGATATTCGGACTAATTTGGTTTGGTATGGACTAAGATGGTACATGTTGTAATGGAATATGTTTGTATACAGCATTATTCACTTTCTTCACGTGCTGGGTATTTAGTTACAATGGTAGTTACGTAAATAGAAAAAAGTAGGAGGGCTTTTATAAAAAAAGTAAGTGCAAACCCGCATAGAAGTCATTATTTAAGTGAGATAGGTAAAAGAAAAGAGCAATTCAAATGCAGCCGTGCATGCTCTCCTCCTAGGTAAGCGGAGTTTAACTCTTATTCTGTCTTCATTCTATTATATTTTATTGCTTTAAAGTATGTTAGTTTAACTACAAATCACAAAGTCTGAATTTTATTAGGAATGAAATCTTATACGTATAGGAAAATTTATTAATTATCTTATTTCTGGTTATATTCTTCCCAAAGCGTGTTGATTGCAAGATGTCATCGTCTCCGTCGATTTCTTCAGCTAAACAGGTATGGCACTCATACCCCTTTATTTGTATATTTGTGAGCAGTAGTCATTTTTTACTTTTGGTGGTGCTAGACTATATTTTAACGATTCACCTTAAATACAAAAACCACTTTCTAAACATATGTTGCACCATCTTCTGATAATTTCTAAATTAATTGAACTCTATCCATACAAAAAATACCTTCTAGAAATGGAACTACTATAAAACAGCTTGGAGGATATAAAAACCATTGTGGCAAAACCAATTAATCAGTCAATGCTGATTGGTCATGCTTGCACATTTGTTGAATCCAAACTTCCGCTTCAATTTAGCATTATATTGTACCGCCTTCTTACCCCGATAATGAAGCCAAACCGCTTTCTTCTTAACCCTACTACATTTACTGTTGCGTGTAGAAAGCACTATTTTCAAAGCCAATGCAAGACGCTGATCTTAGTTGTGAAACTGTAAAATATTACCTTTAACCAAATTAATACATAACAACAATTTCTCTTTCCCATCCACATACAACATGCTAAGATTCACATATTTATAATTTCAAATTTATTACCTTCTCCAGTTGCATTGAACTAAAAGCAACATCATGCATGAAATTGGTAATAAATATCCTACAATCACTCATATTACACTGTTTAGGGGCATTCAATTTAGTTATTACAGCAAATTGCTGGAACGAAAAACCAACACCCTTACTCTTTGCTATGTCAAATAACAGTACTGTATCCAGTGTTTGCATCTGAAATTTTGGCAAGATAGAAGAATTAGTACTTAGTTATGTATCAAGCACACTTATACGTATTCGTAATTAAAAGAAGTAAACAATATGCCACATGGGTTTAAGGTAAGATGAATCAATAATAACTGCAACAAAAAACAACATTCCATCAATCTATTTTATGGTTCTAAATCAGCAATATTCATGCATCTATGTGTATACAAAATACATGCTACAATAGTTCAACTGAAATACTTGATACTCACCAATCACTGATAAATGAAATAAACAAATATAAATAACTCATCACTTCAGGCACTACTGACTTCCCCTTGATTCCCCGTTAACAAGAAACGAGTCCCAAATTTCAACAATTCCATCATCAATGCAAACAATTAAGAGAAACCAGTGATCCATGTGTAGCAGTGGAATAAATATCTTCATATTCATCGACATGTAAACCAAACAAATTCCAATAAATAAATTAACAAAAACTTTTGTTTGATACATTCAAAACGAAAAAAAAAAACCAACTCTACAATTCTAATTATACATACCTTCTTGCAAGAAGCAAGGTTACCCATGAAAGTCATCTGCATCTTATGCTTACCAATAAATTCACTGGGACTACTCCTTGAACCAATGACACCCGAATGATCATTAAATAACAATTGCTACTTTTATCTTCATTCTCAATACAATATAGTCTCACTGAAAAAAATTGTAAATAAAATTCAGACTAAATCAACTAGAGTTTTACTTATCGTAACTCTTGTAAGCAAGTACCAATTCTGTGGTTTGTTATCCGATCTCAATCGCTCATCCTCCATTAAAAATTTAGCTAATACATTTAATATCTAAACAATTAAGAAGGAACTCTAAATAAATACCTTAAATATGAACTAAAAAATAAAGGATCGATTTTTTCACCTTGTCAATCAAGAACAATCCGGGATTTAAGCAAGTAATTTTTTCCTCAATAAAAATATATGCTCTGTCTTTACAATATACTCGCTGCAAAATTTAAACTCTTTTCAGTATACTATAATTACATAAAATTTTTCATAATATTTATTAACCATCATCCTTCTCCTACTCCTAACTACATTACTCACAAGAAATATCATTTCATTTATAATTAATACTTTTTCATACAATTTTTTGTAGCACATATTTACCCGAGTTGCTAACGACATTGCTCACTGGAGACAACATTTCTTTTACAAAACATACTTGAATAAAAACAGTAAAAATTTGTCAAACCCATACATCATCAACCTTATATTCAAGCTCTAAATCTAACGGAGATGGCAGTAAACCATTTCAAAGTTATTAGGTTTACTCTCCCTATAAGTCTTCATTGAAAATATAATTAACCACTGTAACCTCTTCGTGGTATTGTAGAGCATTAATAAGCGTAAATGGACTAATCTTAGTTACACTAACCGCTTTACAGGAAGAACCCTGCTTCATAGTAGCACCAGATCCTCCACTTTTCTTTCCACCAACTGCTGCCTCCTTGAATCTCTAAAAGGCAGAAACACACTCACAGAAAAATACGGAAATTGAATTACTAAATAAAAAAAATATTACTCGAGAAAGAAAAAATTCTTACATACCACACCAACTACTTTTTCTGGCTTTGCCTGGAACCCATCTAACAGAGTATAGTTCCTTATATCAAATTGACTGGAAGAGCTAATCGCGTCTTTCCCTACAAATGGTTTGCAAATGTATATTGAATCTAACTCCCAAACCTACGGAAATAACTATTCCAATATTAAAATGAACAAAATAATTGTATGCTTTATAAATTCATATTTAACTGTTAGCACTACAATTTTACCTTAATGGGGTTATGTGATGCATATGCTTACTTCCTCACTCTAAGAATTTGCGCATCATCATTGTGCGGAATAACTTATTAGATGACTTTAATGGTCGCTTTCCACTTATTTCATTATCATCTTCAATACGAAGCTCCAAATTAGGTGGCATTGATGCTTCTTTCGCTTCTGCATCCATCTAAACATCTTCCTCCCTATAAAACCCAGAATGCCCATTGCTTTTCGATCTATATAAAACTGCTGATAATACTACTTTATGGAATGATCAATAATCCTCCTCACTATGCTCAAACTCCTCTCTAAATGCAATAATTTCACCTTCAATATTCCTTATATCTTCAAACAATTTCACATATGCTGTTTCAATGCGTTGTATTGCATCCATAACATAATCCATACTTCCCTTCAAAATGTTCATATTTACTTTTAATTTACAATTAATGTAGTCAAATATATTATATCACAATATTAAATCTATGTCTGTATACCAAGTACTATTTTTAAAAATCATCTACACTCATAACTCTTTAATAAATATTCATGTCGTCAACCTCTGAACCTATCATAAATAATAAAATTAAAAAATTTTCTACTTTCCATACTGCACATGAATAAATCATGGCATGTTAATATTGAGGGTTAATATCACCTAGAATCCCCAAACTTTGTTCGATGTATTACTTAGATCCTAATGTTTTGTTTTGTAGCATTTTACTCTCCAAACTTTACAATCTTGTGACACTTTCATCCTCTTTATATTTTCTGTTTATTTGGGCTGTTAAATACGCATTTGTTGAGCACGTGAGCCATTCCTAAAACGATAAGGTTGATTGCAAAAGATTGATTTTTCCTCTTTTCGTATTCTAACAGAGGACTAATCAAGAAAAGAGAAGGAAATATAGACAAAAGAGAAGGAAATTTAAACACCAATCACCTCCCTCATTCAACAATAACAAATACAAAAAAGATAAATGAAGAAAAAAGAATTTAACTACAACCAAATATCATAAATGTTGACCCCTATCTTACCTATATTTGACCTTTCACCTATGTATCTCTGTTTTTTATTCTGTTTATAGTGGAAAAACAGAGCCAAAAAACTAATACAAACTTTCAAATTAAATAAAGCTGGCCTTTATATACATCCTTCTATGCACTTTGGCCTTAAAATAATTCATTGGTACGAATTTTTGCATCAAGATTATTAACGAACATTTTTAAGAGTTAATGATGCTTCCCATGAGCTCTCCTTGTACCCTTGGCAAAATCTTTGACTGGAAAAATATGATAATAGTAGAAACAAGGAAAAGAGAGACAAATAAAACAAAATAATTTTGTGACTTTGTAATTGCTGGTCTGTATTTTCTCATGACTTTATAAGGTTAACTTGCATCATTCTTTCAAACCTTTTTATCTTAGAAGTACCTAAGTTAACAACAATACTTTCTATCCTTTTCTTTCTTCATTTATCAATTCGTTAACTGATTGATTTCAAGGCTCTTTCAATTGTTGGGTTTTGAGGTTTTTGGGGAAGGTTATGCTTACCTGCTCTCTCTTTATATACATATTTTATCTCTTTCTCTTTCTCATCACGTTTGTAATAATAGAATAAAAGTAAAATAGGTAACTTTGTTTGAATGATAGTGAAAGTGAAAGGATTGGAGTTTGAATGATAGTGAAAGTGAAAGGATTGGACCTGACATCAACATAAATTAGAGCACAAAGAATCAAAATATTTGGACTATGGTTATTAGAGCAAAGGTTTAGGGAAATTATATGATCTATATTCAAGGTTTAATAATTTTAAAATCTACATTTTGAATTTCGTTTATGTGTTCTTTAATTACTCAACCTCTAAAGAGAAGCTATCGGATCACATGCTCAACACATGTACTACTTAATATGACCAGATCACTAGCTGTAATAACCCTAAATATGTAAGAAAACAGAGACTTCAAAATCAACCCAAAAGAAAACTCACCTTGCAGAAAGGGGCTGGGAGGATTCAACCATTCCTCCATAAAAGATTGCCGCAGTATGGGAGAAACAACAGGGTCTTCAATACTATAATACTCGAAAGGAAAAGAAAAGTGGTAATTATCTTGAATTTCTATTTCAACTATCCTAAACAAATAAATTAATTACATACTATCTTAGTTCGAACCTTCTCTTTTAAGATATACATATATGTATATATCTATAGAAACTAAACCGAAAATAGAAAGAGACCTTTATATATGCTCTTCTACTAATTGTTCAAAAATCGTTAAATTTCAACTTAAAATAAAAACTAAAAAGTAGTTTTCACCTCGAATCGTAGTGCTGATCGAAGATCATATAACTACTAGCTTCTAATGAAAAAAAAAAAACGCACTTGAAGCGAAATACGAAATAAAACAACTTGCACAACTCAAGCATTTTCATCATGTGACAAATGATTGTTGGATGAAACGAGATAGATCAATAAGAACTTCGATCCAAAATGTTGATTAAGAAAGAATAAGAAAAAAGAAGAATCTCACCAGAAAAATAATTCGATTCAATTCCGATGGTCTTATAGCCGAATCTCTCAAACGATCATGTAGTCTCGCTCACTGCTTGTGCTTCTCCATAAGTACACTGGTATGTATTTACAGAGGGAAAAAAAATGAGTGAAGACAACACAGAGTGAACCGTAGAAGATGACTTATGCACAAGATGACTCGAAAGGACACCATTCCAACTCAGATCTCCGCTTGAGGATATTATATTCGTTCTCATATCTACATTTATTGCATGTTTACTTCGCTGTAATCATAATCGGAACAGACAAAAGGAGAAATGAATGAGAATAAAATAGAATAATATGAGAATCATTATTTGTTTTATATTGTTTACTTAAAACTAATAGAAAAGGGAATCATGTTCATTAGAATATTATTGACTTGTTTACTTAACCCAGAAAAAGTAATGGAATGCATTATATTTACTAAAGTGTCCTTTTAAATATATGTATATTTTAAAGTAGATAGAGTTTTTGGGGTAAAATTGTATTTTATAATTTTAATAATTAAAAAAGATAAAATGAGTGTTTACGGATAATCACATTCCTTAGTTATTGGTGAGGGAAGCAATCCCATTCTTTTTCTCTAAATTTGTGCGAGCCCCACATATTTCTCCTTTTCCCATATTTTAGTAGACATTTAAATGGAAATCATTACCCTATACATCATTACCATTACTCTTTAGTAAATGTGCCATTAGGGTATTTGCAGGACTTAATAGAAAATAAAAGACATTAGCCCCGTTACAGTATATAATACACAAAACGCCAGCTACAAAAAGAAGTGGTGCAATTAGGCCCACCTCCAAAAATCTGAACCATTATAGGCCTCATTCAATGGCCGTGAATTACTCTCCTATTCCATGGGAGAAAAACGAGGCTCCTATGTTAGACTTACCCTATATTATATTAATTCAGAACAATTTCATTATAATTTATGGCCAAAGCTTAAACAAAAGTATTATATCAATAGTCAAAATTGAGAAGAAAAAGAAATCGACTAGTATAAATTGGACCTTTGAAAATTTCTTCGTCTAAAATTGAAAGAGAAAATAATTTAAGGTTTATGAGTCAAACTGAAAGTGATGTATAATTTAAGGGCATAAAATAATAATAACATTGTAAATATTTCATTGTCGTTTGATATTATTTTGTCGTTTTTAATTTGGCATTTCATTTTAATATTGGTTTTTGTTTTCCTTATATTATAATTGAGTTTAATCTTAATTTGTCTATAAAAATAAGCTAAATCCTATTTTCTTCCTTAATTTTATAACTTGTTGAATTTTAGTCTCTGAACAATATTTTTGTCAGATTTTGGGGCTTATAGAAATTTGACCAAATTTTGACCAAATTTTGGGCTCAATTTCAGTAAATGTCCCTTTGTCAAATGCTATAGCAAAATGTCCGGTATATATGCTTATATACCAAGTGTAAAATTTTATATACTAAGTGTAAAAATATATATACCTGGACGTTTAGCTATAAAATTTTAAAAGTGGACATCTACTTAATCAAATTTAAAATCTTGGTCATCCACCTAAATTTCTCTCAGATTTTCATCATCTAAACCTTCAAATGTTATATTCTGTACGTTTTAGAGAATAATATTTTTGCCAAATTTTAATACTCTAAATCTTCAAAATTTCGTACTGTAACATTGAAATACATTTTTTTGGGTTAATTTTATCCCCTAGACTTATTTTGAACCATGTTATTGTTACCATAGACTAATACTAATACAAGCAACAATAATAGCAATAATTTAGGACAACATAAGTGGAAATTTTAAGCTTCAATAATTAAGCTTAGAGAATAACATACTCAAAGCTCAAGTTTGCAACATTTTAAATGTCAATGACGAAAATATGATTCTTCAGGTACTAAAATCCCATTACATTAAGGGCTGGCTTGGATTCACTTTCGTTTTCTATTTTTTATTTTTTTTAAACAGAAAAGTAGAAATTTTTTTTGGAAGTTTGCTTAACAACTTTGTTTTTATTTTTTGTTTTTAAAAATTGTTACCAAAAATTTAAAAAAAAAGTGATAACAAAAATTTTTTAATACCTTTATTTTTTTAAAACAAATTTCAAAAATAAAAGAACATACAAATATTTGTACACAAGTACGTACATACATATATGTATATACATACACAAATATAAGTTTATATGACTTTCTCTATCATTATTTACACTTTATTATTTTTGGAAACAAATAGTAAAATAAAGTTTGTCAAGCATATTTCTCGTTTATAAAAATTGAAAATCAAAACAAAACTTTTACTTCTGTTTCAATTTATTTTTATAAAAAATTAGAAGTGAGTCCGAGCAAGTACTAAGTTTTCCGATTTTGATGTCTTTTTTCAATCTACTGTCTTTTAAAAGAATTACGTCGTTTTTTTGTCTGTCGTTTGCCATAAACGTTAATCACGTGCCGAATCCACGATGAATCTCTGAGTCTCATCCACCAACCAGAAAAGAAAAGCACATAAATCACAATCAATCCCAGCCGTCGATATTAGAGCTGCAAACACAGTCTGGCCGCCTCAGAGAGAAGTACTTCGAACGAAATGACAAACCCACCCCAACAATTAACTTAATTACAAAACCACCCCCAACAATTAACGTAATTACAAACCCACCCCCAAAAAATTAACTTTATTACAAATCCACCCCTAAAGCTTCACAAACAGTTCAGTTTGGGTACTGAGAGAAGTGAGAATCTGAAATCGCATGGTCCCCGACCTTGACCCTGACCGTGACCCTGACCCTGACCCTGACCAGCTGATAACAATTCACAGAATAAAAAAACTCGAGAGCGAGCCATGGCTGAGCTGAGGCACTCAAGTTCGGTCGGAGCTCGAGCCTCATCTTCTCTGATGAAGCGCGACGAGGACTCCTCCCCTCTCGTCCCCGACGCCCAATCCGACGACGACTCCCGCGGCCGCCACGGCTACAAGGATCGTGACCGTTCCTTCTCCTCCTAACTCCACTCCCTCTGCCCCTTTCTCGCCGACGATTCTAGGGTTTCACCGCAGAGCTCCAGGATCTCGCTCTTCTTGCTCGTCTCCGTCGTCCTCGTCGCTTCGATTTCGATTTCTCCATCTTCAAACGCCTAGTGAGTCCTCTTAATCTCTAGACCTTCTCTTTCATTATTCACATGGATCTGTATCTGTACGATTTGGTTCATTTCGAGAGATGTATAATGAAGTTGGAGTCGTAATTGAATCTCTAATTGTTGAATTAGGTGATGGTATGAAATGGTTTTGGTGATGTTTGGGGGCTGGGATAGTGTTCGGAGAGTAGTAGTGTTGTATCGTTTTGTGTAGTACGGAGTACTGATCTTACCCTACTTTGTGTTCGACTTAATACAGAATACTCCATACTTGTGTAGAAAGGATGGCATTGTTCTTCATTGCCGTCAAGTAAGTAGTTTAAGGGATCTTTAATTAGATTGGTGCTTATGAAGCTATTGATTATTTCTTTAATTCATGTACATGACCTCCCTCACTATGGGAAAGTCCTCTCTCAGCAACCACTTCTTGGAAGCCTTGCGCTGAGCGTCGAGATGGCGGAATATCGGGTACTTGGATGTTTGAAAATTATGCATTTGGATTGTTGTATAGATTTTCAGTTTTAATGATTTAGAGTGTTCTTGGCAATGCACAGATCTTCCTCCTGAAAATGAAACAAATGGATACATTTTCATCCATGCTGAGGGAGGTCTAAATCAACAACGAGTTGCTGTAATTCATGCTATGATGAACTGAACCTTATTGAAAAAGTTATTGCTCCCTCAACTTATTATGTTCTTTAGCTCATGTAGATAATTGTTTACCTCTCCCCTCTCCACGTTTCTCTAGTTCTTCAACCTTGTTTTTGGGGTAATTTTATTTTGACTACAGTTGAATATATGGAGCTGTGTCCATTTGTTTTAATTTGAAACTGAAACTAGTCTCACTGGAATGTGTATTTTAATAAGATATTTTCCACTTTCAGAGTTTTTCTGTGAGGGACTAGATGATTATTGTATGATGTTTAAATGGATGACTCTAAAATACAATTAATCTGTTTTCTCAAAATATTGGTAGTTTTCTATATTTGTGCATTTTAGTTTTTCGTTTCTATAAAATAAAATCTAAATTCCAGTATCAACAAAAGTAGTAAATTTTCCTCCAAAAAGGAAATAAAGAGTTTTTTGGCAAATTGATTTCTGTTTTTGTTTTCTCGGATTTTCTATTATCATTTCGCCGTGGTGTTTTATGAGTTACATGTTTTTGAGCCATGTCCTTTAACATTTGTTCGGATGCAGATATGCAATGCAGTTGCTGCGGCCAAGATAATGAATGCAACCCTTATTTTGCCAGTGCTAAAGCAGGATCAGATTTGGAAAGACAAAACATAAGATATCTTTGCCAATGTTATTATAACTTGCGGTGTTTCATTGATATTGATACTGATAAGATGTAGACAAATAATTATGAAGTGTTTATGTTGACACATTTTTGTTACAATCATGTAAAAATGCAGAATCTGAAATGTTTGTGTTATATGGTGACATCAATACCAGTACCAGTAGAATTCATAAACCTATTACCACTTCTATGTCCTTTTTCTTTCTACTGTACCTAAAGAGATTTAAACACATTTCTGCTAACCAATTTTCTGTTTTTGGTTTTATATTATTGAAGTCGAATTTCGTTGCCAACGTCACTTGTATTGAAGAGATTGGTATCTCACTAGGTCAAGCTGAAAATTAGTTCCAACTTATCATTCTTGAACATTTAACTTGAAGCAAAAAAAAAAAAAAAAAAACAAAACAAAAAAACAAAAAAAGTAACAGGATTAAGAATTCATGCTGCAAAGGCCATGAAATTTAGGAGATTAACTTAGTCCTAACATTTTGGATTACATACATTATTGAGTTTGTTTCATAAAATTCCTTGTGTTACCCATGAAGGTTAGGTCGAGTGGTCAGGCCCGTGGTTTGCTCCCATGAGGCCTGTGGTTCGATTCCTCATGGGGACCTACCTAACAACTTACTAGAGTTTCCTGCCTCTGAAAGATTGTATGGTTCAGCGGGAGGACAAGTATAAAAGAAAAAAAATAAGTAAACTTCCTCGTGCTGGATAAGCTAAATTACTTGTAGGTCAGATTTTAGCCCCCAGTTCAAAAAAAAATTTTTTTTTGGAGATTCTCACATTCTTCTATTTGGATTATGTGGCTTATTTTTTAATTCATATAAAATTTCATGGTATTATGTTGTCTCAGTTACTCTAATGTTTGCTGTTCACGAATATGAAAATATATGCAGGAATTTTGAAGACATCTTTGATGTAGATCATTTCATTGATTACCTAAAGGATGATGTACGTATTGTTAGTGATATTCCTGATTGGTTTACAGACAAAACAGAGCTTTTTACAAGTATAAGGTTAGTTTGTGTTATGTTTTATATTGTTGACACCTCTATAAACCCAATCAATTATTATTAGGAAAAGACCAAGATATGAAGTTATGGCTTGGCACCTACTTACAAGAATGACTCAATAAAATGTTAACTTCTTGGTAGAACATGCTTGATTGACAACCGGTTTGTCCTCTGTCTATGGTGTGCTTGTGATTTATCAAGTCAAGAAAGTAAGTGTGCTGTTGACCTGTTGTTAAAGTTTAGCTCTTAAGCTTAACAGAATGTTTAGAAGAGTACACAATTTTGTTTGGCCTAATTCCCTTTTGTTGCAATTGGCACTGACAGTGACAGATGGAAAAATGTGTTTGGCTTTCAGATGGACTGTAAAAACTATACCGAAATATGCACCTGCACAATTTTGTATTGACAATGTTCTACCTCGAATCAAGGAGAAGAAGATAATGGCCCTAAGGCCATTTGTTGATCTACTAGGTTAAGTCATTCTTTTCTAGATGTTATTGTTTTAGATTTTAAGAATTGTATAACCTTGGATTTGCATTCCGTAATGTTACTGAATACGAATTTTTGCCCATGAAAAAGATTTAAGGGAAAAAAGGGAATATTATAGATAATTTTTTAGCACTAATTTTACATTTTAAGTTTCATTGGAAGAAATTTATCTTAGAACGACGGTGAAGATGTATTTTTCTTTCAGGTATGATAACGTTCCTCCGGATATTAACAGGCTGAGGTGTAGGGTGAACTATCATGCTCTGAAATTTCTTCCCGAGAATCCGAGATAGAGCAGATGGCTGATTTATTGGCAGCAAGGATGAGAAACCGCACTGGGGGTTCAAATCCTCACATGTAAGTTGGCATCTGAAATGCTGCCTTTACCTATTCTGGGTTTACTAAAGTTAAATCTAACAAGACTAACAAACTTTCTCAAAATAGTGTTCTTCATCTTAGGTTTGAGAAAGGGATGGTTGGCTTGTCTTTCCGTGATTTTGTGGGAACTACAGAGGAGAAAGCTAGCATGGCAGAGTACAGATGAAAAGAATGGCGACAACGGTATAAGGTAACCTAATAAATAACTACTTGTTTATCATTTTCACAGCCAAGTAGAACTTAAGACGGAGCAATTTAGTTATACGTCATTCTCTTGTTATGGTCTCTGCAGAATGGTTCTCATCTGTGGCAACTAGCCCTGCAGAAGCGAAAGGAAGGACGATGTCCTTTTGAGACAGGTGAAGTGGCAGTCATTCTCCGGGCAATGGGTTATCCCAAGGAAACTCAAATTTATGTTGCTTCTGGACAGGTCTATGGTGGACAGAACAGAATGGCGCCTCTCAGAAACATGTTCCCAAATCTGGTAATGGATTTCTTATTTTGCTAGAAGATTTTTCAGGATTATGATAACCAATCAGATCATCAGTCAACAAATTGTAACTGAAACATTCTAGCATCACGGCCATTTAAGCCTTTGGATTCCATCTAAGACATTGAATTAGTTTTATCCTTGAACTCATTTCTTCAACTCAATGTCAAATGTTGTGTTCAATTTGACAATTGGTAACAAGTAACGAAGCAGGAGTTGGCAACGCAAGATGAGTTGGATAAATGCAGGAAGCATGTGACTAGCTTGGCAGCACTGGACTTCTTGGTGTGCTTGAAATCTGCTGTCTTTGTAATGACTCATGGAGGCAACTCCGAGCTGATCATAGGGGCTCGCCAGTCTATGGGCCACCGTCAGAAGTCCAAGTCCATAAAACCGGACAAGGGCCTTATCTCTAAATCCTTTGGTGACCCATATATGGGCTGGACCACCTTTGCTGAGGACATAATTGATACACACCAGACACGAATTGGATTGCCAGAAGAAACCTTTCATAACTATGACTTATGGGAGAACCCTCCATGCATGTGCAAAGCCTAAATAAGGTATGAAAATATCCAACTTTAAGTTTCTAGCAGATTACTCTGAGGGCTTCATCGACTCCAAGAACTCGGGATGTAATATTCGTGTAAATTTAAGTTCTTTTAGCCTGAAGGGCCTTCAAGGAATTCGCATGAAGTGGCTAATTCAAATGCTGAGGTGGGAAATTGAGGGTCTGCCAGCGAAAGTACAGACAGTAGGAGATAGATTTTTAACAATTTTATGTCGGGCCGTCATTTTTATAACACCATTTGTTGTATCTTACTTTTAGAAAGGGTTAAATATAGTAATAGTTTTTGAATTATACTTCTTGTATCACTTTACTCTACGAATTTTCAACTTACACTATAATGATCTTTGAATTATGCAATTATTATAGTAATGACTTATTTGTCACAAATTGTTTGTAACGCTTCAAGTCATATATTGGGTATGTTCTGGGAAGATCATGGGTATTTAAGTGATGGTTTATGAGTTCAAAAGTACTTTCAAGTTAGCACTTTTAGGTGAGGCCCAGTGGCATTACATTTGATATCAGAACCGACCCAGTCAATACCTGTGTGGGCTTTAGAAGGTTGTCATGAGCTAGAATCGTGGGTGAATGTGGATCCCGCCCATAATGGTTATATGTGAGCTATTGAATGTGGACCCTGTAGTGAGGATGTTAGGCTCTTAACGGAGGGAGATTTTAACGCCGTAAGTCCCATATCGAATATGTTCTGCGAAGATCACGTGTATTTAAGTGATGATCTATGAGTTCAAAAGTACCTTCAAATTAAGATTTTTGGGTGAGACCCAGTGGTATTACGCTCTATTAGTTTTTTAACCATAAATAGTCACGGACAAAGCGTATAATTGGGCATTATTTAGTTGTATGAGTCAGAATCTCATTTTTAGCTATAATTATTAAATTGTGCACTTTGAATAAAACTTATTTTTGCAAAATTTTTTACAGATTGTGATAAAAATTGTAGTGCCCAATGTTCTCACAGGTGTATCTTGCCAATAATAAATATTCTTACATTTAATTTTTAACAAGTTCAAATCTATCTTAAAAAAAAAAAACAATAATAATAATAATAATAATAATAATAATAATAAAATTAAATGCTAAAATAGGAGCATTTTATTATATAAAAGTTTGTTTAATTGACTAAACTAAAATTTTAGTTTTATGGCAGTGGAAGATTTGACTCTTGAACCCAAGAAGAATTAATGTGTTTAAGGTTAAGATTATATCTAATAATTCTATAGATTTTACCTGGATACTCATTTTTCTTGAACACATAAGACTCAGTACTTGTCACTATATATTGCTGAATGCTGTTGCACCTTTTATATTTGGTGTACATATATATGAGTTATTCACCCTTATACATTTAAATAAATTATTTTATTTATTTTATTCTTTTATTTATTTATTTCGAAGATAACAAGGCATTCACTACCATAATATTGTCACTAATCGACCCAAAAATTTTGGCTAGTACTTAATAAGGAGTCAACTCTTTTTTTTTTTTTTTAACTTAAAATTACGTTCAACTTTGCTACCACTGACTCAAACTCTTACTTTCAGCTAGAATGTTCTATAAATTAAATGATGAGTAACAAACTTAGCCATTTTTCTCCCCCACGAAACCAAATAGTTTCTCTCTATATTTTCATTGTTAAAGTAGCAGTATTCTAGTTCTTCAAATAAGTTGAACCTGGCAAAAAAAAAGTGAATTATCTATGATTATTTATATTTGTATGTGTATTTATATATGTGCTTTAGATATACATGATATGGAATTTCATGAGTAAGAGAATACTATTGTTGAAGATAATTAAGACTTGAGACTAATATGAAGTCGTGAAGTTCTAATAAAAGTATTTATTTATACTTTTCTTTGCAATATAAACAATTGGACATATGTATTTGTGCCTCTATATATGATAAGTGAATTTTATTCATTTGGTTATTATTAAACTTAATTTTTGCTAAGTTTCTAAGAACTTTTATTAGTTTTATTTAGTTTATTTGGATTTTTTCAGATTTTGTTAGTTAATGAAACCTTGGAGTGCTCATGGGAGTGCTAAAGAACTTTTTGGAAGCTTAAAAATAGAAACTATGATACCTAGGTACCGCATGAAAGCACTACGGTGTTTGGAAGAGGAGGCTAAGAAGAAGAAAGCAAGAAAAATTTGGGTATAACTAAGGCACCGCAGTGTCGCTCTTGGAGCACCACAATGCCGTGCCAGAAACGAAGTGGTACCACGGCGCCACTGCTATGCAGTGTTATTTACTTCGAACGAGCACCGCATCACTTGTTATGCAGCACCACGGCACTCTCGGCCTGCCACATCAACGTATTTATGCCTTTTTCTTATCTCTTTAGATGCCCTAGCCACCATAGCACATATAAAAGTCATTTTACAAGAGAAAAATGAACTTTTCAGCCTCAAAAGGAAGAAAGAAGGAGAAGACTTCTTGGGGAGAAATTCATCAATCAAATAGAGTTTTTCTTCTCTTTCTCCTATGATGTCAATAATTTATACTTTAATTTTGTTTATTTCAAACATGAGCTAAACTTTTGTATCTAAAAGATTGATAAACTTTGCTTGAAACTATGTTTTGCATTTCAATATGATTTTTATGATGTTTTCCATGATTTATTTGTATTATCTTGATCTTAATGCTTTCAATTATTTGATCACCAATTGATTGTGTGGGTATTTGGAGTTTGACACTTGAGAAAGGAAATTTTAATTGTGACCTTGGATAATACAACCTAGGATTTGTATAATTTGAGAAAATATATAGATTCTTTGAAGCTTTTTTATAAAGAACTCTTGCACTTAATGAATTTCTATGTTCTTGATTTTTAATAGAGATATTGAATTTGAGAATTTAGGATTAGACTCCACTTGGTACTCCAGAGAGGAAGTAGGAGAAATTTAGATTGTTAGCCTAAAAACTAGGAAAAAACTAAATAGAATTATATTGATGATTAAGGGACATAATGGATAGCTTGGTGAAGTCAATTCTCTAGGTTAGTTTGACATTAGTTCCTTGTTGGTTTGCATGTATTGGTTACTTTTATTTGATTTTGCCTATTTAGTTTTTGTTTATTTATATTTTCTAGTTATTTAATATGTCTAGATAAAATTGAGAGCAATTAATTACAATACTTAGTAAAATCAAATACAATCCTTGTGGTTCAATATTCCGGAATATGCTTTCATTTTATTACTTGTTGGCACCGTATGCTTGCGGTTATATACAAATGTGTGAACAATATATAACATATATAGGAGAATTTACATGCACGGTCACTTGGCTGCAAGTTATATTCCCTATATTATAAGATAGCTTTAATTATATGATGTTAGTTGGCATTGAATAAACTTTTGTAAGGACCTTCATTTAGACTAAACTTGTAGGCACTAAAAGTTCTAATATAAATAAGTTTTGGACCTGCTATATGTGTTCTTAAAGTTCTGAATGTGAAGAATAAAGGAAAATTGTCTCTGAATAATAATCTCCTTTGACATAAAAGATAAACAGTGGGAAGTATGACCATATCCTTGTTAAAATATTCGTATGCTTTTTATTTCTATTGGTTCTTCTTATTTCTAGGTTATTGCCTTGTTGCTTGGGGTATATGTTGTTATCATTCCACGAGTAAATGAATTGAGGAATTAATGGTTAATTAGGTCCTAAGCACATCAAGCTTCTTAGAAAGAGCGGTCTACCTTCCACCACTTCTATTTTTAGATTTCAGGTAAGTGGAAATTCCACTCTAATATCATAAGAACATAATATAATTGTATATGCTAAAGATGATAGATATGTGACATTGAGCTTTGTATATATGAAAATTTCTCATATCATTTTCATGAGACATCTTATGTTTTTATGCACAAAATAATTATTTACAAGCTATGACTTTAATAACGAATCTTGTACCCTAAATGTTGTTAAATTTAAAGAGGGATGTGGTTTTTAGTAGTAAAATCTCTTAAGGTTAAATCCAAGACAGGGTAAGCCAAACAAGAGAGAGATTAAATCTCTTGAGGTTAAATCCAAGATAGAGTAAGCCTTAAATGATATTTATTAAGAGAATGTCTACTATATCACTGACTTAGGAACTATACCAAGGATGCGGCCCAAACAAGATTTAAATGTAAAGTTTTTCAAAAGAAATTAAGGGTACAATGATTAATAGGTTTTATGTACAAATTGTTCATAAACATGCATGAATTTCCATTTACTGGGCAATTGCTTATTTAATTCTTGTGATGCAGATGATCAAAATCAGGAATAGTATTTGGCTGAGTTGTTTCCACTCCAATGCTGTTCATATACTAATTTTGAACTAAAGAAAGACTTTTTGAGAATCTTGTATATATTTTTACTATGTATATGTATATAATTGATCCTGTGGGAGTTGTCAAGAGTAGTAAAATTATGTTTTATACTGTACGTATTGTAAGTATTTTTGCAGTGTAAAAAGGATGATCATTGATATTTTTCAGAACCAAACAGAAAAGTTTAAATTTATTCTCTAATTTCCATTTTTTCAAAG
Organism: Trema orientale; assembly: GCA_002914845.1. NCBI lineage: Eukaryota > Viridiplantae > Streptophyta > Magnoliopsida > Rosales > Cannabaceae > Trema > Trema orientale. The sequence goes on from JXTC01000190.1 coordinate 189,102, forward strand.
TTAATGAAAGTATTATTAGCACTACTTGGCTTTATTATGTATAAATAGGCGTATTTATATGTAGTATAGTTAGGAAGTGTTACAAAAATGGTCATTACTGCAATAATTGCATAAGTCTTGATAGTTTATTGTGTAAGTTAAAAATTCTGAATATCATTTTTTGCCACAGTTATCAAACCATGTGCTCTGTAATGACTTATTTCTGTTTAATATTTAATAGTTTGTGAAAAAATGATCATTATTGCAATAATTATATAATTTACGGAGCATTATTATAATAAGTTGAAAATTTATGTGGCAAAGTGACAATACAAGTATAATTTAAGGGTTACTAATATCGTTCGTTAATCCTCTTAGAAACAATTGGCAGTCAAAGTCTCAATTTTCTTAGCTTTTTTTTTCTTCTTTTAAAAATTCAGAATCTTATTCTTGACTAAAGTTTCCAAACTGTGTACTCTGTAATGACTTATTTCTATTAAATATTTAATAGTTTGTGACAAAAAGATCATTTTTGTAATAATTATATAATTCAGGAGCTATTATTATGTAAGTTAAAAATTCGTCTAGTAAAGTGACACTACAAGTATAATTCAGGGGCTGTTAATAACGTTAACCCTTTTAGAAACAATTGGCGGTCAAGGTCTCGATTTTTCATTTTTTTTTGTCTCAAGAACATCAACATAAAATTTTTATGTATCATCTAAACCGTGAAAAGTTACAAGTGAAATGTGAAAGGTTTTTTGATATGCGGCTATGGCCGGTGAAATCCTGAATCATTCTAGGGTTTAGACACACTCATGTGGTAGTTACTTTTAAAGCATTGCTGTAAATATTGTTAACGATGTATAAGGATCAACCAAAATAGTGAAATACAAATCAGTGATACACATAAAAGACCACTGTGTTATTCTGTCTTGTTATTATTATTCATCTGTAAAACAAAATTAAGAAAACTGGATAAAAATGGTGGAAAGGCCATACATTCATTTGAGAAGGGGGCCGGCCTGGTGCTATTACACGAATAAACAACTCTGCCGGTAGTAAACTCGTAATCAGAAGAAATACAAAAGTGTATTTCTATTTAGGCGGATTTGTGGAAATAAGTCTGTTTTTTTGCATTATTGAGCTTTTGATTTAGAAAAACGTTTATTTTGTTGTGATCAGTATAAATAAAGGGGAAATGAACAAGATTAAAATAAAGGTATATAGGAAATATTATTTGTATTATGATGTTTACTAAAAATTAATGGGAAAAATAATTATATTCATTGTAAAACTATTCATGTGTTAACCTAATGCAGAAAAAGAACTAAAAATATGTTAAATTTACTCAACTTTCTTTTTTAAAGATATCTATATTTTAAAGTAGATAGCTTTCAAGGGATAATTTCACAATATTAGTAGTAAAAAAGTATTGATGGGAGATGGAAATTCTTGCATGAGGAACTATGCAAAATGACAATATGAGAAATGAAAAATCAGATGCTTAAAAATTTTTATTGGCAAAATAACTTAAGCGACCTTTGTTTATATTGATCGTGATGGTCGCTCAATGTTAAATAGAAGATTGTAATTTTGCTAATAAAAAATTTTCATATTGTCATTTTGCCAAATGACTATAAATTGTGCCTCCCAAAAAAAAAAAAAAAAACCACTCTACGAATTGTGTGAACTCCACCAATTTTTCTTTTTTCCCACATTTAATAAACATCTGAATCATTATCTTTTAGTAAACTGCCACATATGGGAATGCCTTGACTGTTAGATGAGTCCCATCTTTAGGCTATATATTGGTTTTGAAGAGTTATGACTTCAAAGAGTGGATGGAATAATGGTCCCATTAAAGTAGATCCAAACGTATCTTCAAATGGACCCGTTGACGTGGTCATCATGTGACATGTCGCTAACTGCAAAACCTAAAATTAAATACATATATGTAAAGAGAGAGTTTAGAAAACGACATTATCAAAAGGAGTCATCACACGGCGCATTTTAACAGTTACTTCCACTTAAAAAATGGTGACACATAAGGTTTTTCGGATGAGTTTAGACGCATTATATAATAATATTTATAACATTACGAATAATATATCTATAATATTACGACAAAGAGCAGGACATTGCAGTTTGCTTAGCTTTTGAGCATTATTAATATCATAGTGTAGACTTTTCCTGAGTTTAACAATATTATAGAACAATCATCTGAATAAAACCTTAGCATAAGCTGATAAGAACAATAAAATCTTAGCATAATCCGAGGAGAAAGTGAAATCATCATAATCGTGCCAACCGTATGGAAACAGAGGATCTGAATCCACGTGTTACAGATATTTCAGTTTTCACCCGCGAAAAGAAGAAAGAGTGTTAAACTGTAAGAAATAAAACGTAAAAGACAGTCAGCGGTTTTTACAGTTTGACGGCATCAGGTTCCCCGTTAAATGCTCAGTATTAAAAGCCCAAAACTTCTCAGTCTGCTCTGCTCTAATTCTATGCCTCTCCTCTCTAGCCATGAATTTACAGGTCTTCTTCTTCTTCTCAAGCTCCATATGTTTCTTCTTCCATGGCTTCTTTCCCAGGTACTTCTTTCTCTCTAGCTTCATTCTTAGTTTGTATATATCATCATCATCATCATCATAGAAGTGAGTAATTTCTGCTTTGGAATTAAATTAATGTCAAAAGCTAAAGTAAGATGACTGAGTCGACTCATGAGTGGACCAATGTTTTTTTGGGGCATTTTTCTTGAGCTAATTCGGTCAGAAAAGGGATAAAAACAAAAACCCATTTCAGAACTAGTGCGTTTGATTGTCTTCTGTGAGTAACGACTTCAGTAACTTTTCCCTTCTGGTTAACTGATGAGTGACCATCTTATGAGTTATGAACTTAAGACCAGTTACACGCTATTTTGTTTTTTAATTTTTTTTTATAATAATTGAAAACCCTCTAAAAGTTATGAACAATGCCTCGTTATATTTTGCTAGAGTTGTTTTCAAGGCGAGGAATAATACGCCATACTATTTGATGTTATGATCATTACAATCCCACACAAAAGGAAAATTGCCAGCTTCATGAAGCAAATTATGTAATGGAAAAAATAATTTCAGGGTGTTAGCAGAAGAGCATGCTAGCTTGCCACCTAGAGGTTGGAACTCGTATGATTCTTTTTGCTGGACAATTTCTGAAGAAGAGTTCCTGAAAAGTGCTGAAATCATATCTAAGCAGCTACTTCCTCACGGATACGAGGTGCAAAGATGGTGGATTGACATTTGATAAATTTTTTTTTTTTGTTTAACAAGAGAATTATTGTGCATTTATTATTATTATATTTTTCTTGCAATACAGTATGTAGTCGTGGATTATCTTTGGTATAGAAGAAAGGTTCCCGGCGCTTATACTGACTCTCTTGGGTTTGATGTAATCGACGAATGGGGCAGAATGATCCCTGATCCAGGTAGGTGGCCTTCCTCCAAAGGCGGAAAAGGGTTCACTGAAGTAGCTAATAAAGTGCATAGCCTGGGTTTGAAGTTTGGGATTCATGTCATGAGAGGAATAAGTACACAGGCAGTAAATGCAAATACGCCAATCTTGGACACAACCACGGTATAAACTCTACCATAACTCAAAATTTTACTGCTTTATGTCAAGTATGATTCAGATGATGTATTCTTTGTTGTAGTTAATCTGTTGTTAGAATCATTAGCTAACCACAAATCATTTACGCTGGAAAGAAACAAATGGTTTGTGTAACAACTCAAAGCCCTTAGCAAAGGACTGTCAATGTTTGAGCTTTCACTTTTTATTCTTATCAGGGAGGTGCTTATGAAGAGTCTGGAAGAAAGTGGACTGCAAAAGATATAGGGATCAAGGAAAGGGCTTGCGCATGGATGACACATGGTTTTATGAGTGTGGACACCAAGTTGGGGGCTGGAAGGGCCTTCCTTAGGTCACTCTATAAGCAGTATGCCGAGTGGGGTGTAGATTTTGGTAATTTGACCTTCTGATGAGTGAAACTTATCTTGATTAGTTCAATGTGCTACAAGGACTTTGGCATCATTAGTATTATTCTGACTTATTTTGTTATTGACAACTCTTTTTCTTCCAGTGAAACACGACTGTGTGTTTGGTGATGATTTGGATGTGAATGAAATAAGCTACGTTTCAGAGGTAAGGTAGCCTGCATTATCTCCTTCTCTCTATGGTAATGCCATCACTAACAATGTTTTGGCTGCATTTGCTTGTCCAGGTTCTGAAGGAACTTGACCGTCCTATACTGTATTCTCTGTCTCCTGGAACCAGTGTGACGCCTGCCATGGCCAAGGCTGTAAATGGATTGGTCAACATGTACCGGATAACTGGGGATGACTGGGATACTTGGGCAGATGTTGCATCCCATTTCGATGTTACCAGGTGAAAATAGTTTGTTGTTCAGAACTTGATTTCATACCGCACAACTGTCTCTTTTCCTTTTGGTTTCTTTTCTTTTGCGGAGGAAAAGGATAAGATTTATTGATTAGTCTATAACAGAATTTCATTAATCTGTTCTTCATCAGAGATTTTGCTACTGCTAATATGGTAGGAGCGGAGGGATTGCTTGGGAGGTCATGGCCTGACTTGGATATGCTACCACTGGGATTGCTTACTGATCCAGGTCAAGACTTGGCATTTCATTTTTCCGCTACATGTTAATGATTGGTTTAACCCTTGTACTTCTCCGGAGTGTGAAGTAGAATATGGATTGATGAACTCATCTAAGAAGTCAAGAAAACTGAACACAAGAAAGTCAAATCTGCATTAGCTTAATCCCCTCAAGAAATATTAATTGTGATTGCCTGAGCAACTTCTGTTAAGAATTCCTTTACAATTCACAACAAACCTCTGAGAAGTTATGCTGTTTGTTCATTTTTCATAACTTCCCTAAAAAAGTTGATAGTAAATTATTGCTTTTGAACTGCTTAGATTTTGCAGGGCTACTTAGATAGATGATCGTTTTGAATTTTTATGACAATAGGTTCAAATGAAGGTCCACACAGAACGTGTAATCTTAATTTATATGAGCAAAGAACTCAGGTATGGGAATAAATACAAGTGTGTTATTCTCTTTATACTTTCCGTTTAATATGTACTTTTCCTAATCTGATGCTTTTTGAATTCACAGATGACTTTGTGGTCTATGTCCAAGTCTCCTCTCATGTTTGGAGGGGATGTGAGAAAGCTTGATGAAACCACTTACAGTCTAATTACTAATCCTATCTTGCTGGAGATAAATCAATTTAGCTCAAACAATATTGAGGCATGATAACTCTTCTAATCTTGGAGTCTTGTTAAAGATAAATTCTTTCATTGTAGCAATATGAGATATTTCTTTGTTGAATTTACAGTTCCCTCATATTACTAGCACGAAGAACTCGAAGAAGGGAGATGATACTATCTACTGGCAGTCAAGAAAATGTTTGACAGATAGAGCTTCAGAAGCACAGGTACTGGGTCTCACTACCTGTGCAGATATGAAAGCGGTTGGGTGGTCTAGTGAAGCTCTTGAGCAAGATCCTGAACAGATCTGTTGGAAACAAAATTTAGGAAGCAAACATCAGACGCCATTTTGCCTATACAAGAGAGAATCTCTGCTGACATCGTAATTGTTCTTATTTATGTCTCTGTTATATTGTCTTGAATTGTTTGCTGGAGTTTCCACTCTTTAATACTAATATGATAATTTTCATATGAATGTTGATGTAGAGATGAAGACATAACTGACAAACAGCAATATCAAGGGAAACTCCAGTTATTAGCTACAGACCAACCTGATTTTTGCTTGCATGCTTCTCCAAAACGAAAGGTCACCTCAAAAGAGCACAAGAGAGGTTCATTTTCACCTTGCAGATGGGATGCAAATCAGGTACTCCTTTTTTCCTATCTTTTAGATATATAAAGATGGAAACCATTTTTCAATGAATCTGCACCTAAGCAATAACATACAGATATTCTTTGTTTCTCACTCTGAATTTTTCAATCCGAAGCCTTTTATGCATATGATCCTCCTTGTTTCTAATTTTTTAAGTGTTCGATAAAATGAATTCTAATTTTTTAAGTGTTCGATAAAATGAAATCTGACATATTTATTATTAACAGATGTGGGAATTACATCGTAATGGAACACTCACAAATAGTTATTCCGGCCTATGCGCAACAGTGAATTCTGCTGAAGGTGATAACTTTTTAAACCGAATGCCTTAGTGTATTTCAAGCAGAATAGAGTTCCTGTGCACATTAACTTATTCGATCTTTTTAAAGTTATCTTTTATTTTATGAATATTTTACTTACAATCGCTGATCATTCATGCAGCTAAAGTCAACTCCGGTGGAGTTCGCTCATGGATTGCAACTGGAAGAAAAGGTTTGATTTCTTACCCGCTGGAGAAAAAAGATTTAAGAAAATTGGTTACTCTAGAAAATACCTTAAAACAGTCTTCTGCTATTTGAACAAAACAAAGATTTGTATTCTGAAGACTTCGGAAACAAAAGAAATGACTTATTGCTGGGTAATAGATTTTCCAGAATACTCCTTTAATCTGGTGTTGCGGACATCCCTGAATAATCTGTGGAAACTTTTGATGTTCAAATTCCAAACATAATGAATAAACTAGTATGGAAACAAATTATCATGCCAGCGATGAATTAGCTACCACACCATGACCATTTATCTTTAACTTTAATTTCCTTCCATTAAATTTGTGTCATAAGTTTCAATCTAACAAATACTGGTTCCTCCACAGGAGAAGTATATGTTGCTTTTTTCAACCTGAACCCAGTGACTACAGTTATATCGGCAAAGATATCCGACCTGGCGAAGGCTCTTCCTAGTGCCAATTTGAATGACTCTTCCTGCAAATATAGAGAAGTGTGGAGTGGGAAAGACTATGGAGTAGCAAACCAATCAATATCAATAGCAGTGGAAACTCATGGAACTGCACTATTTGTCTTGAACTGTGCTAGTGCATTATGAACTAGAAGCATGCTCTCGATACAGATAGTACTTTTCACTTCTTTTTTTACTTTTTGATGGGGAAGGGAAAAAATCCAATTTTTCCATTAATTGGACTGAGGAAAATGAACACATGGGTTTCAAGGTCAAGACATAACATATGTACAATGTAATATGGACTGAAGGAATATTTAATACGAGGTGACATGAGCAAACCATGAATGCAAGATACCTATTGATTATGAAGAACGATTTATTACAATTCTCATTTAAGGTTTTCCAACTTATCTTTTTATTTGAGGGAGAGAACTCCATTGCCTTGTTCATAAAATTAATTAATCACTCCTGAAAGAACTAGTGTGGGTATATTTGCAATGAAGTAACATAGCAGAGACCTCATAAACAAGTACAAAATATTTTTATTTCTTAGCAAGAAGGTTACGTGCTAACTGCCAACGTACTTTATACTATTACAATAACAATTATCATGATTTTCTTATGTTAAAATGAAAAGATAAAATGGTCATTGTATCCTGAAAAGATAAAATGGTCATTGTATCCTCTATCTATATATTTTGACAAATTTATTCTCGAAAAAAATTGTGTATCCATATTCAAACTATGCTATTATTTTTAAAATATTTAAAAAAAAGACGTATTGACTTACAAAAATTAGGCAAAATATAAACGGAGAGTACGAATTTTTTGAGTTCCAAAATACGAAGGTAATTTTTTCCAAATGCCAAAATATAGTTGCAACTGCCAAAATATAGAATTTAAATTGTAGAAAGACTAAATTTCATTGTATTTTTTTTTTCTTTTCTTCAATTAACTTTTAGTTAAATCCAATTCATCAAATCCACGGAGGTAAAACATAAATATATCTGAAGACAAAAGGAAAAAAAAAAAACACGTCATCATTTCAACAATCAATGAAGATTCTGTTAATCAAATCCACATGTTACAGAGGTAAACATGAATCTATCCAACGATAAATTACAAAATTAACACGTCGTCATTTCAATAATTAATTAAATCCAGCTCATCAAAACAAACCGTTGGCGTCGATTTATCCCCGTACCGTACATCTCGCATGCTAAAACGAGCGCTGTACCATGGGTTAGTACCTTACAAAACGTATATATATATATATATATATACACAAATTATGGAACTCAACTCTAGCTTCAAGGATTGTAAGTGAAAGCTCCATTCATCGTCATCACGACTACTTCAAGCTCTAGCCATGAAGTTTTAGGTGGTCTTCTGCTTCTTCTCAAGCACCATATGTTTCTTCTTCTTCCTAGGCCTCCTTCATAGGTGTGTTCTTTCTCTCTAGCTTCATCCTTAGTTTCTCCATTTTCTCGAGCTAATTCAGTGAAAAAATGGATAAAATCAAAAACCCATTTCAGAATTACTGTGTTTGATTTTTTTCTGCAAGAAATAATGACTTCAGTAATTCTTGCATGGCTCTCAAAAACAAGCCTTCTAATGGCAATGGACAATGACTTGTTATATTTTTCCAAAGCTTAGTCTTTGGTAACGAAATTGTTTAGTTGAGGATCATACTTGTTTGTGTGGCTAGTCAATATATAATCCCATTAAGAAGGAAAAGTGGGAAGCTTCATTAAGCAAATGAAGTGCTGGAAAAATTGATTTCAGGGGGTCAGAAGGAGAGCATGCTAGCTTGCCATCCAGAGGTTGGAACTCTTATGATTCTTTTAGTGGGACCATTTCTGAAGAAGAGTTCCTGCAAAGTGCTGAAATCATATCGAAGAAGCTCCTTCTTCATGGATACGAGGTGCAAAGATGGTGAGTTTTTCTCTATATAACGTGAGATTTAATGAGCATTTTTCTTTTTTCAATACAGTATGCGATGGTGAATTATCTTTGGTATAGAAGAAAGGTTCCCGGCATCATGCTGACTCTCTTGGATTCGATGTGATCGATGAATGGGGCAGAATGATCCCTGATCCGGATAGGGGGCCTTCCTCCAAAGGAGGAAAAGGGTTCACTGAAGTATCCAAAAAAGTACATAGCTTGGGCTTGAAGTTTGGGATTCATGTCATGAATGGAATAAGTACACAAGCAGTACATGCAAATACTGCCATCTTAATTGGATACAACCAAGGTATAAAGACAACCATATAACTCGACATTTTACTGTTGTCTGTCATGTGCGATTCAAATGATAAGCACTGGTCATTGTGTTTTATCTGTTATATATAAAACCATTCATTAACACAAGTACACAACACCAAATTGTTTAAGCTTGTGAAAAATTATGGGAATTTGACATATTTGCGCCTACATTTTTAAATGTTTCATATTTTTAGTAATAAATATGTAGGAAATAAGAGATTTGCATTTAAAATTTTCTGATCATCATTTGCAGTGGTGATTTTATTTTTATTTGCAGGATCATCTTGCATTTCATGGTGTCCTTTGCCTTTTAAAACCCGTGATCTTTTTTTTGACATAATAATATACTTTTCTTTGATATCTAAATCGTGTTTTTTCTGTTTCAGTCATATTTTTCCTATTCTCATGTCATAATTCTCCTTCATGCTTTCTTATTTTCTCTTTGTTTTCATCTATAGGACTTCTCTTGGATTCGTTATAGTCGAAGTATCATATATGTTAACCACATTTGTTTTAAATGCACTTGTACTTTCATCATCGGTATTTTTAATTTGGCTTGTAAATCTATGTCTGTATCGAAACGTACATAAGTCTCGCTTTCGTTACTCATATTTTTATTCTATATTGCCATCGTAGTAACTACAACCAAAAAAAGCAGAAAAAAAAATAGAAAAAGAAAAATTAAGTATGGTCAGTTAAAAAATAATAAGAGATGACGAGGAAAAAAGTATTCTGCGTAGATGGATACGTAAAGGAATTAAAAAATGATACACTATTATTTAAAAAAGACATACTTATTGATGTACTTGAAATGTCTAATGAGAAAAATCTTTCAAAAAATTAGGGACAACCTACAATAATTTGTTGATTCGCTCACAAATATCAAGAACTAGGCTTCAAACAACTGTTGATTCTCATCGAATATAGGAAATTTGGGAAGAAAAGAGATATTCTCCCTCTAAAATTTAATTGATCAACTCAAAACTGATAGTAAAAGGCACTAAGGCTTAAAATATATAGAAAACTAGACAAAACACGAAACCTTAACGAAAATATTAAATTATTTTGAAATTTGATAACAAAATAAAGGGAAAAAACGCAAAAACGGATAACAAAAAAAATGCTAAAATCGCAAATCGGTAGACTAAGTGGTAGACCAGTTCTGTCTATCAAAAACGGGCAATAGACTGATTATGTCTACCGATTTTGGCAGAGACTAATTTGCACTTTTCGAACGAAAAATGGCCAACCCATTGTTGGATGCAGTAGACCCGAAACCCTAAGTGGTCTACCAGAAATGCCAGCTTCTATTTCCTATGATCGTAGCACTCGAAAAACTCTATCTCATGATGCACTAGATCATCCTTCCTTATGTGCAGAAAATTCGTCCTCAAATTTAGAATAGTATCTTCATCAGAAGAATCGCCACAAAATGGAATTAAACGTTTGATGTTGAAAATATCCATTGTACGAATGTGTGAAGGCAGCTTTAGACAGTCCGCATTAGGATTGATCTTTTTGAGTATTTCAAGCGGTCCAATCTTCTTTGCTGAGAGCTTGTTATATTCGCCAACAGAAAATCGATCCTTTAGAAGCACAACTCAAACAAAGTCACAAACTTCAAACTCTATGTGTCATCAATTCACCAACTTCAAACCCTATGTGTCATCATTTCTCAAACTCTATGTGTCGTTTCTTTTTATCTGCATCCGCCTTGTACTTCAATGTAGCTTACATCAAATTATCATATACCTTGCACTAGGTCTCTTGCAAACTTTGAACAAGTATTCGGCCTTTCCATAGATCTTAGCCTTAGTTAGTAATGGAATAAGATTAAGAAGACCTCATGGGACCACAAAGTACACTACCTGAAAAAGGCTAAAACTCCTGCTTCGATTTACAGCATAGTTATAAGCAAACTCTACCTGACATAGCTTTTGATCCTAACTTTTCACATGATCACCAACTAAATATCTTAACATATCCCAAAGATGATTCACCATCTTTGTTTGTCCATCCTCAAACTAAACATCTTCCACAAGCTACTCCAAAAGTGACTATTGACGCGAGAATCTCTGTAAGAAACAATTGAGGTAGGAAAACCATGCACCTAATACATCTCTCAAAAATACAACTATGCTATATTAACCGCATCTATTTTACAGGGAATAAATTCATTATCTTTAAAAAATGGTCAACTACCATATAGATAGAATCATTACTCCATTGTATCCTCAGCAACCCCAATACAAAACTTTTGTCACTCTCAAAGCCTTTCTTCATATTATCTTTTTTCATTTGGTTGTCTACTACTTTTTTTTTCCATCTATTTGGTTTTATTTTCATGTGTTTGATTTTACTTTCATGTGTGATATTTTTATAAAATAACTATATTTGAAAGAAATAGGTTTTGACTAGGCAAAAAAGGCCCGAAGTAATGGACTTTTGAAGAAGTTTAAAGCTAGCTTAATACAACACTTTTATAACAAATTTAACACAATAAATTTGTATGTATATGTATCATGCTATATATAATACATACAAAAAAATGGCAAAAGTCTAGTGGGGCAACTGCCCTCACTGGCCCCTATACAGCTCTATCTTTGATCACAGCTTGTTGTGAAACTGCAACATCTCATTTCTTTTTTAGCCAAACTAGCTTGTATGGCCTGTGATGCTTCTTAGTCTTCACCTCAAGTTTCTATACCACTTCTTCATACACAATATTCTCCCAGCTACTAGCATCAACAATAAACGTACATACCTTACCCATAATGGTACGTTGATTGGAAAATATTGTTTGTGCAGTCAATCATCTTCTATAGCTCGTATTATTAAATAAGAGTGCTAAACCACAAGTAATGGCCCATTATCACCTTCCAAATATTCTTTCTCTGTTGCGTCATCATTAAAATTAAGCTCCTTGCCAATCTCCATATCATCCCCCACCTCTCCGGGTTTACCAGATAAAGTCCTCTTGTCGGATTTCTTATAATATTCTTGTCTGTGACCAGTTTTTCGACACCTAAAGTATTTAATCTTACTAGTTGTTACTCTAGTAGATTGAGTGGTATTAGAAGGACTCTTTTGATTGGAAGTGTTAGCTTTGTCTGCTCAAATTTGATTACTGTTGCTATTTTTAACACTGAAAGATGTGCCACCTAATTATCTTAAGGCTTGTTTCTGCACTTGAAAAGTACACGTTGGTGCGTTGTAGACACGTTGATTGGGTCGAACAAATTAATAGTGTCTTGAATTTGAGGCTACAATCCTCTAATATACCTTGTCACCAACTGGTCATCCATCTCTTGATCTCATTATGCACTAACAATCGATAGAATTCAATTGTGTAGTCATCTATAGAGCGGGTTCCTTGCCGTAAGTTCTAGAACCTTTGGTATATTAATCTCTAGAAATTATAGGGCAGAAACTCATTACGCATTTTCTTCTTCATCTTGTCCCACTCTATAATCTTTGATTTCCTTAATCTCATCCTGGTCATCTTGCCACCATGAGGCAGCTCTACCACTGAGCCTTGTTACAATCAGTGAAACTTTCTTATTTTAGGAACTCTCTTGAACTCAAATACCCAATCTAGAAATTCTTCTGGTTGTATATTCCTATGTAATTCAAGAACCTCAGTGTGAATTCCCGTCTCCCAAAGTCGTCTATCATCCTTTTATGCAGGAACAGAGACCCTCTGCCAGTGTGGCAGGGCTACTTCATAATACTTTTCATCACCACTAGAACCTTCACTCCTTGAATAGTGTTGGTTACAATTCTGGGGTTGGTCCAATTGCATCATCCGATCATCTTCATAGGCTTCATCCACAGGGATCTCGTCGGTTCGACGTCTTCTTAGCTCTGGTACTAATTGATATAGCAAAAACGTATAATGAAAAAGATCTTTCGGCAAATTGTAAATAACCTACTATAACCTATTGATTTGCTTATGAATACCAGAAAATAGGCTTCAAATAACCATCGATTCTCATAGAATACCAAAAAATTTCAGAAGGAAAAAAGATATTCTTTCTCTGAAATTTTATTAATCTACTCAAACCCTACTCAAAAGCTGATAGTAAAAGGCCCTAAGGCTCACAAAATATAGAAAAACTAGACAAAACACGAAATCTTAACAAAAATATTAAAATATTCAGAATCTTGTAACAAAATAATGGAAAAAAATGAAAAAACAAGTAACAAAAAAAATGCTAAAATCAGTTCGATAGATTAAGCAGTAGACTTGTTATGTTTATCGAAAATAGACGGTAGACTGAACCTGTCTACTGATTCTGGCAGAATCTAATTCGCCCTTTTTGGACTAAAAATCGGCCAACTGATTGTTAGAGGTGGTAGATCAGAAACTCTAGGCATTCTATTGGAAATTCCAGCTTCTATTTCGTATGATCGTAGCTCTCAAAAAACTCCGTCTCATGATGCATTGCATTACTTGTCCGAATTCTTGATAATGTACAAATACAATATTTAAGTAACTATACATCCAGCAATTATTCAAGAAGGGAGAGAAAAAAAAAGACACAAGTATTTCAGTCGTTCCTTCACACAGGTTAAAAAATTTGACATACCCACATAAACAATAATAATGTACTTAGTAAACAATAAAGCCAATAGAAAATAGTAACAAATTACATATATATACACGTTTAAATCAAATATACTAGCTAACTCGGAAAACAAATTTATAAGAAAGGTCACTAAAGGCTCATTTTCCTCAGTACTACAAACATTACCGAAGAAAAGGCTTGAACTGAGGACTCTCTCAACATAATTTGGAGCCCTAAACGAAATCTTAAAATTGGGGTCTTTTTTATTTTAAAAAAAATTAAGAACGATCTATTTAAAAATCAATTTTTCTTGCTTTTTTAGATGCAAAAGTATTAATCAAATCTTTGTATTCAAGCTTATCCAACAAATCTTTTTCAATAGACAACATAGCTAATCTACTTAATCATTCTTGTGTCACTGTTGACTAATAAAATTTCTCAACTTACAATCAATATTTTTCCATCTTCCTAGATCATAAATATTATTCATAAAAGTATCACCCAAATCATCATTAACATCTTTACTGTCTAATTTGCTAATTTTATTTTCTTATTTATTTTTTTTGAACTTCTTCATAATCTATTATATAATCACATATTTCACTATTATTGTACTCTATGGGATTTTCTATTGTCAGTTCGACATCCTTAACTCATTTAAATTTTAATTATTTAATTATTTCTGCACTTGAATTGCTTACATCCCTTTTGCTACTTGTGAAAACTATTTCAAGAACTCATTTATGGGATTGAAACAAACTTTCTACTTTTTTTTTCCCTTGAGTTTGTCATATCTGATGCATATTTTCTATTAGACATAGTTCTTACGTCTTAACTTGCGTATTCATGCACAAAGTGGGTTGGCTCAAGTGGTAAGAGCACCCACTACCTAGGATCTCGGTTTTAGATTTGAGTCACACCGGGAGTAGGCGTAAAAGCCTATTATCCTTAATGGGGTAGGGTGAGGATTGGGTAGTATTAGGTATTTTCCTTTAATTTGTAATAAGTGGAGGTCATTAGTTAAGCCCCACTTTTTTTATAAAAAAAAACTTACGTAATCATGAAAATAAAATTGACATAATAATTTAAAAAAAAGAATAACTATGCAAAAGTCAAAAAAAGAAGAAGAAGAAATAGAAAAAAAAAATGAATAAACAAGATATAATCTGAATATTTATGGCCAATAAATATGTAAGCTCTTCAAATCAAAGTCTTTCAATATGTAATACTTTTTTCTACTCTTTCCCTCTATACTAATTGCCAATGTTTAAAATACTTTTTCTACTCTTTCCCTCTATACTTGTCACAACTCAAATCCTAGGCCAGTGGCAGAAGAGGAATTTCACAAGTGAAAATTCATAATTTACTTTAGAAAATTTTAGAAACTGTAATTCTTCAGAAAAACGACAACTAGTTTAAAAAAGACAGCTTCTGCAAAAATTTACAAAAATAGTTCAAATTGTAAATTCCCACAGTTTATGATCACCACTAGACATAGACTGTTAATAATAGTAATAAAACATACATATGTATCACCATTGTCATCGCAAGTAGGCATAATAGATAATACAGGCTAAATCCAAAGTATGAGCCTTAAATATTATTACAAATCCAAATGAGAGTTACTAAGTAGTTACCAACTACTAATCTAATAACAATCTTCCAGTCCTAGTCACTCCGCTCTAGAGTTGCCCAAGTCACACTATATACCACCTGAGAGGGGAAAGATAAGGAGGTGAGCATTCACATGCTCAGTAGGAATCTAATTACCTTTTTTTAGTATGAATGCAACTTTTGAAGCCTGCATGGTTAGTACCTTTCCCAAAATCCAGTTATAAAGAAGTTTGTAAATGATCAAGAGTAATCACATATTCAAAATCAAAATCAAAACCAAGGTCACCATGTTGTACATATCATAAATCAACCAAGTACAAGTATATATATGAACTCCCATCCTATTATCACACTCCTGTAATACCTCTTGAATAGAGGTACCCAGCATCTTGACACTACTCTGAGGTGTGTCAGCAAATCCTGCACAGGAGCCTAGGTCTCTCACCTAGCACTGCAGCAACTCGCCAGCAATCTAAATACCATGAAGCTAAAATGGAACTCAAGTGCGTGATCCTATGGTAGGTACAACATATCATAGAGTATGTAATAACCATGTATCAAGTATATCAAGAAATCATGCTTTAAATCTCATTTGGTATTATTCTGGGATTTAAAGAAAATTGGGAAACATAACGGCTGTATTTTCCCAAAACTAAAATTTTAAACCTGTATAAAATCATATAAACCAATCTCAAAACAATTCAATATATCTCAATAGTTTACAAGTTTATCAAATATCTAATTAAACCATTAAAATCTATGAAAATCGACATTTTCAAGAAATAGGTCATAATGCACATTTGAAATCAAAATAAGTTTAAAACTTGGTAATTAAACCCCTACCTCACCTGGATAGCTAGACTAAGCTGTCGGGGGCTGTAGATTCTTCCTTTGGTCACCCGGTTGCTCGGAAAGTAGTTTCGGGATCCCGTGAGCTCGCTTTGAGGGGTGACTTTTCAAACGAAGCCTCAAATTGCGAAACGGAGTTTACCACTGAATTCAATGCAGCCAAAAATATTAGGTGGGACATATAATTCAATTAATTTGGGCCTTGGGCCCGTGGCATGCAAATCGAGGCGAAATCCCAAGCCTCGTGTCCCGAATTTCGTGCCAACTCAAAACCTATTGATGTTTTATATCAAAACTCGTCTCTTGACCTTACTTAGTCTAATTCCGAAGTCTAATTTCAGTTTCGAGGCCTCTGGCTCAAATTTGGGCTTAATTCTAATTACGAAAATACCATTTTCTGAAAATATTTAGATAAATGCCACAAATTTTAGATTAGTTATTCTCTCAATCTTTACATCCAATTTCTACAAATCTACCACTCTTTCTCCTATCTTAAACCTCATTTTTGTCCCCTAAAGTTTCATGAGCATTGGATGAACATAAAAAAATAATTGCACAAATACCAATTTTCGTAATAAAAATGATATAAAAACTTTTAAACGCTCACCGAAGCTTCTTGGCCAGAAAGTAATGGTGGTGGAGGATGAACCCAGGTAGGAAGGAGCTTAAGCTTCAATTTGGTGGTGATGGGTGGTGGCTAACGGCGACAAAACGACGAGATTCTGCCACGAAACGTCACGGCTTAGGCGCTACTTCGCGCACTGCTTGCCGTGGCTGGGCGGCACGATAGGAAGAACTGGTCGGCGGCGAGCCGTCGTCAATCACTTAGGGAGCTGTCGGCCAGAGCTCGGAGTCAAAGGTGGCGCCGGTTGCCGGCAGGAGAGTCACGAAGGAAGAAGAAGAAGAAGAAGAAGAAGAAGAGAGAAATCATGAGAGGGAGAGGGGTTAGGGATTTTGGGTCCAATTTGGGGGTTTTGTGAGACTTGTCACAGCTAGCAACCAAACTTCTCAAAATCAAATTTTAACCCCAAGTTTCAAATTTTGTCTTCATTTAAGTCCTCAAAATCTGATTTTGACCCCAACTTCAAATATTTCTATCTCTTTTGCCCAAATCTGAATATAATTCAATTTCCATCTCTTTTATTCATTTTTAATTCCCAATTTTGTGAAAAGACTAAAATACCCTTATAAAAATCACTGTTTTCACAATATTAATTGCCAATGCTAATAGTAACATAGAAATGTATTGTACAATTGTATGTATTGTCTAAGAGTGAGCAGATTTCCACTTAACTGCTTAAACTGCCCAAACTAAGCTACACCGCACAGTGCGGTGTGGTTATTTTGCTTCATAGTACGATTTGGGGTCCAGTTTTTCTCTACCGTTGCGGTGTAGTATGGAATACGAAATAAGATTTTTATTTTCACAATGCACCGCACCGCACCGCATATACATATACATTCAATATAAAATATATATTTATATATAAATTCACATATATAATAAACTAAAATCTAAAATAGAAATTTTCTTAAAGAGTCTTGGAAAAAGTCAAATGAATGAGGACTTACTAATAATTTATGTTTTAACTTTGTTATTTGTTATTTGTTTTTTTGGAAGGATGTTTAAATTTTTTAACTTTAGGTATTTATGCTTTACTATATTTTGATTGGGTTGTAATGTTGTGTCTTATTAAGTTGTTATTTAGATAAGTATGAATATGTTAATGTTTAACTTTATTAAATATTTTAGATGTGTTAGTTTTTAAATGATTTTGTTTTAATAGTATTAACTTTTTTAAGATTATTTTTTTAATTTGGCCCAATTTTGTTGAGGTCCATGTCAATGTCCCAAACTGCATAAACCGCACTGCACCAAACTGCATAATGCGGTGTGGTTTGGTGCGGTTAATAAATTTTTTTTAACCGCGGTAATTAAGATTTCTTTCTACCGCACTTTATGAGTTGGTTAAGAATTTTGACATTATACTGCCCAAATCACACCGCGCTCACTCCCTCCTAATATTGTCTATTAAAAAAAGACAAAAAATGGATATTGGGAAATATATCGGTTAAAAAAGAACAAAAAAGTGAAAGTATGATTGAACTTTTCCTTTTTTATTTAAAAGGTAATGCCACCTTTTTTTTCATATTTGAAAAATAATAGGGCGTTTCTGAAAATTAATAATAAAACATGATATTTAATAGTAAAAATTACATTTACAAATATAATAATACTTAGATGTAGTATATTTTCGGGGCCTTAAGCCGTGGCTTATCCCAGTTAAGCCGGTACTATTTGAACAAAATCTTAAAATCGAAAAGAAAATCTAAGATATAGTAACGCCATCATTATCGGAAGCCGAAACTAAGCGAAATCAATTTCCGCCGAAATCTGAGACCAGAAATATGACAAGCCTTGGCAAGTGAAACAAGGCACAAAGCCAAACAGTGCACAAAGCGAAAGAAGAAAGATTTCCAGAGCGAGGAAAATCGGCAATTATCCAGAGCGAGAGTAACTAACAGTAATTAAAATTAAACCATAGATTGTAATAAAGTTTTATTAAAGGAAAAATAATTTTTATTTTTGGCCAATAATTAGATCTGAAAATGAACGCATAAACAAGAGCCAAATGGTGAAAATCCTTGACCTGTGGTGCAAAGACTGTAAACTTGTTTGAAAGGACGAGATTTAACTCTGGACAAAGCATGATCTGACCAGGAAAAAGATAAGTCTAAAAAAAAAGAAAGAAAAAACCTTTGTCAATAGTCGCCAAGAAAAGATTAAAGTCTGAAGATGAAGGTAATATATGAGAAGAATGTTAAACACCTACCACATTATAATGACACGTACTTTTTAAAGTGGGAAATTATAAAGTAACAAACTAATTAATACGCGTTCAATTATCCTTTATAGACGTGTATAAGTCTTGTTAGACTAACAACAATAAAATAATCCTTTATAGACGTGCGTGAGCGTTATTAGACTAACAACAATCAAATAATAACATGCTAAATAATCCTTTATAGACGTGCATGAGTGTTATTAGACTAACAACAATAAAATAATGACATGGTACTGTTGGAACTAAATTACACAGCAGGATAATAACATGGCACAGCTGAAATTAAATTAATTAAATAGTGGCACACAGCTGGGACAAAACCACGTTTTCCAACGCTCATTCGCCTTTCTGTTAATGCATAGATATAGATATAAGATATATCTGCATTTCTTGAAGCAGATCATGTGGAATCTTTTATGTTTCTGACCATTTTGTGGCAATAATTAAAGCACTCAAATGCTAAAATATTAGCGTTGCGACAGCTTACAAGATTTGACCAGCCACTTGGCAATAAGTCGTTTTGGCCCATATTAGTCCCATTCACGTCATTTTCTCACTTTCTACTAATACCGAATGCCTAGAGCAAGGCCCAAATGCCACTATAAAATTCCCACTAAAAAACAATGCTAATGTAATTTATTGTTCTTTGATCCATGTATAATAAATTAATGTTTGTAATAATGAATTGAGTTGGCTCACATGGTTTCCTCCTGCAATTGCGAAGAGGGGGGAAAAAAAAAATTTCCTTCGCCCGACCCGAGAAAAATTAAATATTATTTTTAATGCAATAACGTCCCACATACATATATGATTGAAAGAGATATCGGCTTATTACTCTACGATAACCATTCAATTGCTTCTTCAGATTCAAGCTAAAAAGCGGTACTGGTCAATTTCCTCCAGCTCTAACCATGGCTGATGCTTTCACCTCCGCGCTTGTTGATCAGCTTGTCTCCCGTGCCATTCAAAAGATCGAAAAAGAGGTGGCATTGGTCAAGAATGTGAAGGATGATGTCAAAGAGCTCAAGAGGAGGGTGGGCTACATCCAAGATCTGCTCGTAGATGCTGGGAGTCGACAGCTTGACTCTAAGTGGTTAAAACACTGGCTGAGTGATCTCGAAGACCTATCCTACAACATTGACGACGTGTTGGATGAGTGGAACTCGGCCATTCTTAAGTCTCAAATCGAGAAAGAGCAAGAGGGAGGAGACGGTGATGATCAAGCTGAAAGTAGTGTTCCAGGTAATTTTTTATTTCCTAAATTATATGGTTACTTGGCCGTTACTTATGTAATTAAAGTAACATAATTGAGCATAAAACTTTAGAACATATCATGTATATAATCTATATAGTTGACTGCGGTTGGAAACTCGAATATTAATAATCTGGTAATAAAATGTACACGCATATATATGTCGTTGGTTATTTACCATGTGAGGTGATAGTTATAAATTTAAAAGATAAGATAAAATAAAATAAAATAGAAGTCTAATATCAAACATATACATAATACAGTCGAAATAACAAGATGGTACTCTTAAAATCAGAAGGAAAAGGATCGAATAACCTCTCTGTAGATTGACGTCAGTGTTGATAGAAGAACGATGGGAGTTATCCTACTCAGAAATCTTCTAGACTATGACCCAATTTCTGTATGCTACAAGAGAAAATTAATTAAAATCCAAATACAATAAATTAAAAACTAAAAAAATAACAAGAAAAAAATTGTCACTTAGTTTTTAACTTATTTGTATATTTTTTCTTTCTATATAGAGAATAATAATCTCTCAAAACTTTCAAGAAAATTGTATGCTCTTCTTTTATTTTTTTCTCCGAGTGTAGAGAAACATTTCTCACTTATGAAATTTTAACTTTTTCTCTGTACAAAAGTCATTGACATGTTTCTTTTTAAATATAATTCACTAGATGAAAAATACCCAGGTTTAATGTACGAGAATATATAATCTCCTATTAGTAGGATTCTTCTACATGTTTTATGTAAAGAGAATATTTCTTTGGAAAAAATGTGTGTAACACTCTAGAAAAAGAGTGTTTTTAAATTTCAAAACACTTTCCAATATTATCTAAAGGAATAGAATTTGTTATTTCTAAAGAATCAATACACGTATAAGAATACTTTATATAGGCAGATTTACACATAAGACTATTTCTACAGCTAGTACCTAACTTTACAACTGTCTAACAACACTAACTAATTCTAAACACCATAGCTGACTCTAGGCATGTGATTATAGACAATATAGCTAACTCTAGATATGTGATTTCTAACACTTCCCCTCAAGTTAGCTTAAAGATGTCTTCCATAGCCAGCTTGCTTAGTAGCTTATCAAAGTGCTTCTTTGGTAATCACTTCGTAAATATATCAGCCACTTGTTTATCTAATGGAATATAGGGTATGCAAATGAGTCCTTCCTCTAACTTTTCTTTAATAAAGTGCTTATCAACTTCAACATGTTTAGTCCTATCATGTAAGACTGGATTATGGGCAATTGCAATTGTAACTTTATTACTACAAAAGACTTTCATAGAAAGGCTCCTTGTAACTTTAAGTTCCTCAACCAGTCTTTTAATCCATATTATCTCACAAATTCCACGAGCCACCGCCCTAAATTCTGCTTCTACACTACTTCTTGCTATTATATTTTGTTTTTTACTTCTCTATGTGACTAAATTACCTCCAACAAAGGTACAATAACCAGAGATAGATCTTCTATCAATTATGCTTCCTGCCCAATCAATATCTGTATAGACTTCAACTTTCAGATGTCCCTAGTTTGTAAATAGAAGACCCTTTCCTAAGGTTCTCTTTAGGTATCTAAGAATCTTGTAGACAGCATCAAAATATTCTTGTCCAGGTGGGTGCATGAACTGACTAGCCATAGAATATGCAAAAGCTAAGTCTGGACGTGTATGGTTTAAAAAAACAATGTATGATCTGGTTGACTTTGAATGAAACCATAGCTTTTTACTGCTTTTCCAAATCGTTCAAATCACGCCCTTAGAGATTGCTTAACTCCATAGAGAGATTTCTTCAGTTTGCACACTCTTTGGTTTCCTTCTGTTTCTTCGAAACCTGGCGGAGGATCCATGAATACTTCTTCTTCCAAGTCACCATTCAATAATGCATTTTTTGCGTGTAAAGGCCAATTTAAATGAACATCAAGAGAAAGTAAAATTCTGATGGAGTCAATCTTTGCTACCGATGCAAATATTTCTTGCTAATCTATCCAAACTTTTGAGTAAATTCTTTTGCAACTAGGCGTGCTTTGTATCTTTCAGTACTACCATCAGCTTTACATTTGATGGTAAACACCCATTTACAGCCCACAATATTCTTTCCTTCGGGTAGTTCCATCATCTCCCTTGTTTTGTTTATTTTAAGGGCATTCATCTCTTCTAAAACTACTATCTTCCAATTGGAGTGACTAAGAGCTTCCTGAATGTTCCTTGGCATAAATAGACTAGCTTCCTTTTGAAAAGTACAAATCCTTATCTATTTGTACTCTAACTATCTAATTGGTTACCATTTTGGAGTTGATTCCAGATCATTCTCAACTCTTGATCTTGATATTGACTTTGCTCTACTGTTTGGAATAGTGATAGTGTGGCCAAAATATTGCTGAGGTAAGTAGCTTTCTCAGTCTCAAAGTACTGCAAATTGTAATTATCAATTGCCATTGCATTCTTCCAATCATGAAAAATAAATACAGCTAGTGTACTACGTGGTTTTTTAGTTAAAGCATCAGCTACAACATTGACTTTACCAAGATGGTACTACAGGTCGTAGTTATAATCTTCCGTGTACTCAACCCATCTAAGATGCCTCAAGTTCAAATCTCGTGGAGTAAAAAGATACTTAAAACTCTTGTGGTCAGAGAATATGTCAAATTTCATACCATATAAGTAGTATATCCAAATCTAGAGTATAAAAATCACCATTGTAAGTTCCAAGTTATGGGTAAGAAAATTCTTCTCATGTATCTTCAATTGACGAAAAGCATATGCTACATCTCGTCCATTTTGCATCAAGATACATCCTAACCCTGAACTAGAAGCATCAATGTACACAACATTAGGTTCATTACTGTTAGCAACAGTAAGAACATATTCAGTTGTCAATCTCTTCTTTTATTCTATGGAAGCTATTTCACAATCATCATCCAGGATGAACTTGACATCTTCTCTAGTTAACCTTGTTAAAGATAAGGCAATCCTCAAGAAATTCTCTACAAAATAATAGTAATAGCCTACTAAACTGAGAAAGCTTCTTATCTCAATTACATATTTCAGTTTTTCCCATTTCAGAATAGATTCTATCTTAGTATGATTGACTGAAATACCTTCTTGAGAAATCATATGCCTTAAGAACTTCACTTATGTCATCCAAAATTCATATTTGGATCTTTTAGCATACAATTGATGATCCCTCAAGATTTGAAGTATAATTATCAAATGTTTAGCATGCTCTTCTCGAGTCTTAGAGTATACTAGGATATCGTCAATAAAGGCAACTATAAAACCAATCTAAATAGGGTCTGAGAGTTCTGTTCATAAGATATGAATGCTGATGGAGCATTAGTTAGATAAAATGGCATAACCAAGAATTCAAAGTGACCATAACAAGTCCTGAATGTGATTTTTGATATATCCTCTTCTCGAATCTTCAACTGGGGATAACTGGATCTCAAATTGATCTTGGAGAAAAATTTTGGCCCACCGAGTTGATCAAACAACTCATCAATCCTTAGTAAAGGATACTTGTTCTTCACTATAAACTGATTCAATTTTTTTATAATCTACACATAGTCTAAGTGTACCATCAGCTTTCTTGGAAAACAAAACAAGAGCAATCCATGGAGAAGTACTATTTTTAATGAATTCTTTTAACAAAACGTCATTCAGCTGACTTCTTAATTCAGTTATTTCTGCTAGAGTCATGCAAAAGGCTGAAATAGATACTGGTTGAGCTTCGAGAATCAAATCAATGTGAACTCGATCTCTCTGTCAGGTGGTAGCCCTGGTAAATCGTTCAGAAAAATATTTGGAAACTCGCTAACTACTGATATCCAGAGTTATTGATCGATAGTCCCCATCTCACCATTAGTGACAAACAAATTCCTATAATACTTAAATTTTTTTCTTCCACCTAGGTATTCTTTCAGAATCAAAATAAGTTTCAATGGATTCAAACGTACTTGGTGAACACTAAGATATCCATCCTTAGGAATAAGAGTAACTCTCTTGTTGAAACAGCCAACTATAGCTCGACATTTGGATAACTAATCTATACCGAGAATCATATCAAATTATTGAATAGGTAACACAATTAGATCAGCTAATAATGTTCTACAGTCAATGACAATTTTAGATAATCATAAGACATAGTAGAAGCATTAACTAGTCTACCCATTAGTATTCCCAAGATCAATACACGATTTAACACAGAATATTCCAATCCTAACAATTGAGCAAAAAATGAAGAAACAAAAGAATGAGATGTACTAGTGTCAAATAAAACATGAGCCTAAGAGTATGGAATGAGAATCATACCATCAATTACTCCCTTGCTGGTGTGATCACGAGCATCTTTCATTCCGGTAATAGTAAAAGCTTGACCAGAAACCTTGTCTTTTCTTTTGTTTCCCCTCCCGTGACCGGGTCAGCTGCTGTTAGCTCATGGACCAGTGCTAGTATATCTGCGTCCTCCCTGATTCCTAGAAGCTTGTGGAGTCTGGAAACTCTGATTATAGCTTGAATCTTGTAGCCTGTACCGACACTAGTATTGAGAACTATAAAGTTACTAGTAAGGGGAAGAGTTGAATGCTTAAGATTGGCTCTGGGCTTGTACTAGTCTTATCTGATTATTTTGAAGCAGTACAGAAGCACTCTGACTTCCTTATGGTCTGTCTTGGGATAATATTGGCTCCTATTAGCATAAGGGACATGATTTCTTTTGGTGGCCCTACTGGCCGCAGTTAAAACATCCATATAGTCTAAACCAACCTTTTTCGGAAAAACTACTATCTTGAGAAGTCTGCCCTTGCCATTGTCCTTGATTTCTCTTGTTAATCTTTCTGTCATTACTCTTGTTCCTCTACTGTTCCCTCATTGTCAATTTGTCATCTAGAAATGCTTCAACTTTCTCTGTCATAGCAACTAGATCAACAAGGTTGTTAAAAGGCTAAGTTATGATCTTTTCTAGGATGGCTGGCCTTAAGGCTATCATAAAATTAATAATCTGAAGTGTAGGGTCTATCCCATGTGCATAGGCATATAGTGCCAACTCCATGAATCGAATGTAGTATTCATTTACAGTCACGTCACCTTGTTTAAGTTGTTCATACTCCCTAATTATAGCGGCTCTATGATTAGCATTTACATAGTGATCTCTGAATAGTTTCTCAAAAGTACTCCACGTTATCTCAGTCTCTTATCGTGATAGCTTGATTATTTCCCACTAGTTGACGGCTTCATCAGTCAGTTTAAAGGTGGTAAAGATCACTTGGAACTCAACTAGTGTCCCAATAGTCGTGAAAATTCTCTTAATATCTCTGAGACATCTTTCAGCTATAGTGGGGTTAGATTTACCATCAAATGATAGAGGATTCAGCTTAATAAAAGCTTTGAAAAAGCTTGTTTATCGGGCTTCAATGCTTCATTCAGCTTTTAGCCCAGGTATTTCACGCAAGGCATTATATAGATCTACTAAAGGATCATGAACTTGTTATTAATTGGAGGATCAAGATCAGGAATTCAATTACCTTTTTGAATAGATATAATTTTCTAAACCTACATGGTTAGTATCTTTCAAACTAGTTTATAAAATCAGGATCATAAAGTATACCAAAAATCACATATAATCCTCACATTCAAATAAATCGATATATGAGTAAGCTCTCATCCTCCCATCACAGCTCTATAATACCTCTTTAGCAGAGGAACCCAGCATACTAACACTACCTGGAAGTGTATCAAATAAACTTATGCAGGGGCCTAGGTCTCTCACCTAGCACTGCAATAACTCACCATCGATCTAAATTACCATGATGCAATAATGAAACTCAAATGTGTGATCCTATAGATTTATGACATATAACAATTCACAATAACTATACATCCAAGAATTTATCAAATCATGCTTTAAAATCTCACTTTACATTATATTGGGATTTATCGTAATATGTGTAACTTTCTACAATATAACCCATATTCATAATTTTAAAGTATTTATAAAAAATCACACAGTTCAATCTTGGTATAATCTAGTGTATTTCAACAATTTATTAAACCATCGTATAATTCACGATTTTTTATAAATTAGTTATAATGCATTAAACCAAAACAGGTATAAAACTAGGCAATTGAACCCCTTCCTTGAGATGGTAGCTATACTAAGCTAACAACGCTTGAAGAATTTGTCGTTGGTCACTTGGGTACTCGGACGGTCGTTTCGAAAATCCTATAAGCTGACTCTAAGAAGTGACTTTTCCAACAGAGTCGTAAATTGGGAAACAAGCATCACTATTGAATTCTTAACACTCAAAATAGCTAGACTAGATATATAATTTGTCAAGTATGAGTCTCGAGCCGAGACTCGGTCTGTGGTACACAAAACGACACTATTCATAAGCATTGTGCCTCTATTTTCGTGCTATTTCGAAACATATCGATATTTTATATCAAAGTTTACCTCTCGACCTCATTGAGTCCGAATTTGAGCTCAGAACTTTGTTTTGAGGTCCCGAGCCTTAAACAAACTTTAAATCGAAAATTTACAAAAATATCACATTTTGAAATAATTTGAAAAAATGTCCACTTTTTCAATCTGAAAATTAACATGCCTCTGGATACCATTCTAACGCCTAATAATCCCATTTATTCATGATTTTCCGTCTTCTACAATGCCATATAATTATTTCGGGCAAAATAACTATCTAACAAAAAAAATTATAAAAATACAACAAAATAATTAGAAAAATGGCCAAATCAGAAATGTGGTTATTAGCGACGAGTTGACGGTCGAAACTGGTGACGACAACGCTGCAGAGCTTTGATTATTTCTCTCTCTCGAGGGCCCTCTTTGAAGAAGACCAAAAATGCTAGGGATTTAAAGGTCATTAAGGGGATCGTAGCACATGTGCCAACCTCTGACCGTGTGAGCACTAGTTCACTTATTTGTATTTTGTTCCAATTTTAAAAACTTCTTTTCAATTTAGCCCTTAAATAATTACACTTTAGTCCTTGTTTTAAAATTTCTTTTTCACTTCAGTCTCAATGATGACTTGATTGTGTGCATATTCATTTCAAATATTTTTATTTAAATAATCCAAAAATTCATATTACCAAAATACCATTGGCTTAAAATTACCTTTTTGCCCTTATTAAAAACACGAATTTTACAAAATATTTGATGGCTCAACCCTTATAGGACCTTCTAACAATGTATATATATTGAAAGATTGTTATAAAATAATTGTGGTTGATGCTATACTTAATCTAAAAATCTGAGTTTGTAAAAATGTGTTTCTTTATATGATAGGAACAATGATACTTTGTATAAATACTATATCTCATGGATGCAACTTCAAATGTGCAAAACCTCATCATGTTGATTATTACCTTATGAATTTAGTCTTAAAACGTTCTCTAATACTGTATGGAATTATCTAAACTATCTATGCGACCAAATTCTAAGTATCTCTTAGACAAGATATTGATCATGCATGCAAACTTATAATTAGATTGCCAAAAGAATATAGAAATTGTCTAAAATGCACCCAGATCTTAGAGACTTAGTATACATAAGAGATTGCATGAATTCTTCTCTCTGAGGTCCTATAGCGTATGAGTAAATGAAGGAAAGGAAGAGAGAGAGAGGGAGAGAGCGAGAGAGGGAGAGCGAGAGAGAGAGATTTAATGGCTGAAGTGTAGGTACAGTTTCTGAGCTAACTGAGCTTATTGGACTCCCTCTGAACTCTCTGAACACTCTATACATTCTGCCTTTAATTCCCGAAAGGCTGCTCTATTTATAGCTCTATGTCTTAGCTACTAGTAGAGACAAGTCGAGCTCACTTTATTGCCACTTGGTGACAGATTTCCAAGCTAAACAATTGCACGATTATTTGCTCAAGATTACTTTGACAACCAGTAATAATTACTAGCTGAGTTAAATTTGTTATTACTCAAAAGGCTGGACTAAACACCAGTCCAGCAAACTCCCAGCAGTCTGGTTTTGAACATGAAACCAAGTGCGGAAGCTGGTTTTGCCTAAAAAACCATTTCTTCATATATGTCACGAAATCTAAGCTTTCACATGATTTTTATGTAATAAACTCTTCAAACCCAACTACTAAAACTCTTTAAAACTTAACATAAGCATAATTAACTGATTTTATTCTTATTTCAGGGACTTACCCCAAAACAAGTAGGAATGCTGTTCGTCCAATGTTTGTACGCTTTCGAGTGCCCTCTTCTTGCTTTTGTTTTAAGAAAGCTAATGACGTTATTAGGCACCGTGATTTTGCCAAAAAAATGAAGGAACTGAATGAAAAGCTAGATAGTATTAATAAAGAAGGCAAGAATAATGGCCTTGTCCTAGGAGCTATTCGACAATATTCTCAGCAACTTGATACTACTAGCTCCGTTGTCAAACCAAAATTCAATAGTATCTCCCTGTTTGATGAAAGTACAATACACGGTCGAGAGGAAGATAGGAGAATTTTAGTAAACAAGTTACTGGGTGAGAGTAGAAAAGGGATTGATATCATCCCTATTGTAGGGATGGGAGGACTTGGTAAAACCACTCTTGCCCAACTAGCATATGATGATGATAGAGTTAAGACCCACTTTGAAAAGCGAATCTGGGTGTGCGTCTCGGATCCTTTTGATCAGATCAGAATTGCCAAAGCAATTATTAAAGGCCTTGGAGGAAAGACTGAAAATTGTGAAGAATTGGAGGATTTGGTTCAATCAATTTGTAATTCTATTCAGGGAAGGAAGTTTCTTCTTGTCTTGGATGATGTATGGACTGAGGAGGAACAAAAGTGGGAACAATTAAAGCTACCTCTTATGCGTGGTGCTGTTGGAAGTAGAATATTGGTAACAACACGCAAAGAGGAAGTTGCTAAAATGATGGGGGCATTAGCTGGCAAGATTACTCCTAAAATTTTGCTTGACGAACAATGTTGGGCAATCATGAAACAACTAGCATTTGAAGAAGGAGAAGATAAGGAGGTCAAACAATTAGAAGATGTTGGTAGAAAAATTGCTAGTAAGTGTAAGGGCTTGCCTCTTGTTGCAAAAGTTTTAGGAGGTCTGATGATGAGGTCATGTAATAAGAGCAAAAGTAAATGGGAAAACATTCTACATAGCAAATTGTGGGAATCAAAAGCCATTGAAGATCAGATTTTTGCTCCGCTATTGTTAAGTTATTATGACTTATCTCCTTCTGAAAGGTGTTGTTTCTCGTATTGTTCCATATTTCCAAAAGATCATGAAATTGAAAGAGAAATGTTGATTGAATTATGGATGTCACAAGGCTATGTTGGTGATTTTAGAAAAGGTCAAGAGTGTTTTGAGATTTTAGCCATGCGATCTTTTT
Source organism: Trema orientale (assembly GCA_002914845.1). NCBI lineage: Eukaryota > Viridiplantae > Streptophyta > Magnoliopsida > Rosales > Cannabaceae > Trema > Trema orientale. The sequence goes on from JXTC01000190.1 coordinate 218,721, forward strand.
TTCAAGATTTTAAGAATTCAAGATATAATGAAGAAGTTATTTCTTGCAAAATGCATGATATAATGCATGATTTTGCCCAGTTTTTGACAAAAGATAAATCGGTTATTGTTGAAGATGATAATAACATGAAAGAGAAAATAGAATCTCTTGATCACAGGGCCTCTCATTTGACTTTAGTAGATTCAAGTAACTCGGATAAATTTCTCATGCCATTCAAGGATATTGGTGAAAATACTCGATTGCGAACATTTCTTGTTTTTACAGAAGATAGATATGATTCTGGGTTTTCGAGCTTGTATTTAATAGGTCTTCGATCATTGAGGATACCTCTTGTCCGTGGACTAGATTTTGCCACATTGATACATTTGAGATATCTTGAAATCTCACAGGATTACTATTTGACTGAGTTGCCAGAGACATTGTGTGATTTATGTAACCTGCAAACTTTGAAATTGAATCACTGCTCAAGTCTGAAAAGGTTACCAAAAGGGATTGGAAAGCTAGTTAAACTGAGAAATCTTTATATTTTTGATTGTGATTTAGAAGGGTTGCCAAAGGGGATCGGAAAGCTTAGTCTTGAAAGGCTAGATAAGTTGTTGATACCCAATAACAGTAACAGTGAAGCGTATTTTCATTTTGGAGATTTAAAGAAGGGGAACCACTATCAGCTTCGGGGGTGTCTTCGTATAGAAGGCTGTAAAAATTTTAGGAATGTGGGCGAGGCAGAAAAGGTAAATCTCATAAAGATGAAAGACCTTGAAGAATTGAATCTACAATTTGGAGAAGATGAAGGAAACGCAGAGCCGCAACATGAATTTTCGATACTTGAGGCCTTGCAACCACATCCAGACTTGAAATCTTTATCAATCATTCTATTCGCGGGAACCGAATTGTATGCCAGTTGGATGACTTCGTTTAACAACCTGAGACGCCTTAATCTTTGGAGCTGCCCCAATTGTGAGATTTTACCTCCTTTAGGAAAATTCCCATACTTAGAATCACTTGCAATAGGGGATATGACGAGACTGGAAAAGGTGGGTGCTGAGTTTTTGGGAATAGTACCTAAAAGAGATGATTCATTTATTTCATTCCCAAAATTGAAGAAACTTTGGTTTGTCAACTTGCCCTTAATGAAAGAGTGGGAAGGCAGCATAGCAGACTTCCAAAGCGATTCAGCAACTTTAAAGGTTATGCCCTGTCTTCGTGAGTTGATAATTGGTAGTTGTGGTTCCTTGGAAGCACTCCCAGACTTCCTACAAATGACCCCATTGCAATACTTGGAAATCTACGGCTGTAAGATTCTAGAAGAATGTTTCCAGAAGGGAAAGGGGAAGGAATGGCTCAGCTTCTCTCATATTCCAAATATTAAAATCGCTCATGAGTACGTGCAAAAAGCTATTGTCCAGGTATATAACCCATCTTTCTCTTTCTAATATTTTTTAAAGCTATTTTCTTCCTTGAAAATTTTCCAGAAATGGAAGATTCCTATATATGTAACTTTTCTTGTTAATGCCAAAAAAAGCACAAAATGTCTTGTTTGAAGTTGAATTGCTTAGTATTAATTCTTAGTTTCCGAACCCATCAAATGAAAAGAATGACCTTTTGTATATTTCCATGTTTCCTTAATTATTATTATTTTTTCCCGAATAATAGGGACAACTATGTTTTTATTATCGAGTATTTCTCTCGTTTCCAAATCTGAATTCTACTTTTGAAGGGAATAAGGAAAACATATTACAAGCCATTAAAAAGGGCATTCAACTTACTCATGGCCAGCTGTTCCTTCTTCAGTGAATAGATGTGCTCATTACTCGAATACTTCAAACTGAATATGCTTTCAAAAAAGAATGTACATTCATTTTAATTCAACTCAAGAAACTTAAATTGACAAAGCTACAATATACAAATATTTGGCCTTGTGACTACTAGAAGAATCTTTCACATTTGCACTCATCAGGATCTGATCAAAGTGCTAAGGACAAGGTGGGACAAGTGGTCACATCTAGAAAGTTTTATTTTTAGCCACGAAAGAAAGATTACGAGCAAAAATTGGTCTTTACAAACAAAATCATATCTACAAGTCTTCTATTTGAAGGTTTTTATTTCGTTGAACGCTTAGTTGAAATTATTTGGCATTTTAATTAGAAATCCGTGTTTGATTTTGCCTCTTTAAGTTTGTCCGTTATAATTTCAATTACATTTATTATTGGATTACGAATCTAAAGAAGTCCTTGAATTCAGATTTATAACTTGTTTATTGTGGTTATCACCAATGAGTTATGTTGTTTGCTTCTCCATGGTTTTACCTTACCCTGTTTTTGATGCTTTTATAGACCTTTGTGTAATACTATGTATTGCCTGCTTGTAATATTGTATTCATATTTACGAAGATATTCACATTATTTTCTTTTTTTCCTCTTGTTTTCTTCAAAATGCTAGTTTCATGGCAGTGTTCTCGAAAGAAAGGATTGCAAAATTAGGAAGGACCTACACTAATTGAAATGACCTCTTAATGGACGAAAGATTCTTTGCTTTTGTTTAGCCAAATAAGTAATATATAAAGCTTACTTCCGCATATCGGGATTCATAATAATTCGTACTTTCATAATCAATTTTGCTTTGGATTTATTTTAAGGTTAATAGCATCATTGGCCCCTAACTTTTATTTGGTTTGGCATATGAGCCCCCAACCTTTTTTTAGTGGCAAAAACATCCTAAACCTTTTATTTTACTTGCATCTATTAGTCCTCTTGTATTTAACGTTTACAAAACTGTTAAGTAATCATGTGAGTCTCACATGACCAGAATAGCAGGGGTATTTGATGGAAAAAAATCCCTATAGCACCAATATTTCCCACCAGCGCTAATTTACTTTAAAAATGGAAAAAATGAATGAATGACATCTTCCAAATTAGACATGTAGCAGTAAATAAGAAACCAATATTACACTCATATCATAAGTTTTGGACAATGTTTGATATAAAAAAAAAAACATGAGCTAAAACGGTTTACCTCTAAAATAACCAAAATGATCTTTTTAATCTCAAATAGAGCCTCATGTTTATCATGTAATTAGTACCATAATAACAAGCTCTCAATTTATCAAACTCCAAAATACCTAGCTCCTAAATTATAGATAATATCATATGACTCATATTGCTTATTTACTGCTATTGCCTACTTCATTGGATGCTCTTCTTGCCCTGGATGATGTTCCCTTCGTCTTTATCTTGACTTCTTTCCTCTACACAAAATAGTTATTTTTTTTTATACAAAAAGATTTTGTTAGAAAACAACCAAAGGAAACATGCGAGGCCAATAAAGCAAGTGATTCTCAAAAGAAAAATAGGATAAGTCCAATCATTATAATAAATAGCATGAGGAGGAATCTTGGATAAGAACACCACTAGTGTATTTAGTTTTTTGTTTTTGAATGACACCAGTATGCTAAGTTATGGACTACAATATGTGAAAAGGAATGAAAATACCTTTTGTTTTTGCAGTTTCTCCTTATACTTTCCCTCTTGTTCACGTGTCAAAGCAGCACAACACTTTCTCTTGTTGTGACCTGATAGTCCACAACGAATACAGTGCATTGCCATGCCAAACCTTCTAACTTTTTTTGCACCAGGAGCAGGAGGTTCACTAGCTTCTCTTCTTCTAGCCTTCTTTGGTCTGCCAGGTTGATTCTTGGATTTAGGAGGCACAAGTGGATTTTGACCTAGATTAGGCCACTGTTCAGGCCCAACCATACCATTAATCTTAGGAGCATGGGCTCGAATGTAAGCTTCTTTCTTGTAGCAATTATCTAGAAAGTCAAATGCATTATAGTTCCTACTCTCTATGCATGATAATGCATGTGAGCAAGGAATGCCAGATAAATCCCATTTCCTGCAAGTACAAGTTTTGGCATCGAAATCAACAACCATTTGTTCTCCATCACGGGTCCCAACTTGAAATTTCAGAGATCCACTCCATATAGGAAAATGACATTGAGATATGTTGGACCTGTTCTTTTCAAGAATCTTCAATATTCGTGGCCCTATAGGATGTTTCCATTTTTTAAGCCATTCTCTTTTATCAATCATTCTTGCCATCAAATACAACCTAATCTTTTCCAATAAATTAATTATAGGCCTATCCCGTGCATTTACAATTACGCTATTGAATGACTCGCATATATTATTAAGTAAAATATCACACTTTGGGAATATCCGAAAGTGTGATCTACTCCATTGTTCAGCTGCTTTACCAACTAGCCATCCCCAAGCATCCTTGTCATCCTTCTTAATTGCTTCCATACAACGTTGAAATTGAGGCATAGTACATGATTTAGCTGCATTCCATAGCTTTTGCTTTAATGCCAATCCTTTATGTTCTTTTTGGAAGTTGTTATACATATGGCGTACACAAAACCTATGCTCAGCACCAGGGAAAACTGCTTTCACAGCCTCAAGTAGTCCTTTTTGCCTGTCACTCATCACTGTCCAACCGGCAGAATTGTCCATCCCAATATCATCAATAAACAATTTCAAAAACCATTCCCACGAGCTCTTGCATTCAGCTTCAACAAAGGCGTAAGCCACTGGATAAATGGCATTGTTACCATCCACTGCAATAACGGTTAATAGTTACCCTTTATATTTTCCCTTCAGAAAGCATCCATCTAACCCAAACAATGGCCTACATCCTTCTTTGAAACCTTTCTTACAAGCTGCTAGACATACATAAACCTTTCTAAATTCTTTTTTACCATTACTAAGCAGCTCTGAACTTAATTTTGCAGTGGTTCCTGGGTTTGAACGTATCAACTCTTTGCAATAATCTTCCAATATTGTATAATGCTCCTTAGCCTTACCATCTATGATCTTGAATGCCATTTTCCTTATCTGATAGTACTTCCATTTAGAAATGTCAATTGAAAAATCGTTCTTCAATGTATCCAGAAAGCCAGTCAAAGTTGTCTCAGGTTCCGACCTAAACTTGTTCACATACTTCTTAGCCAACCAACGATAATCTGCCCTTTTGTTATTGAAAACCAAGGAACATCGATGCTCATCTACTAATGTTGTTATATTAAAAGAATTAGTCTTCTTATCCAGAGATGCATACAATGACCAGGGGCAACCTTCTTGGCACTTCACATTCACCCTTTGATTGTCATTTTTCAAGTACTTGATTTGCCTACTATTTATTATGGAGTACTCTCTAATTGCATCCTTTAGCGCAAACTTGCTAGGGAATTTCATGCCAAGCAAAAACACAGGCTTGCTGAAGTCAGTTTTAGGATTAAATTCTAGGTGAACACCAACTTTGCTCATTGGGATAGAATCATCAGTATCACATTCCCATAAATCTTCGCTATCATAGCTATCTGAACTCATATCTTCATCATTATTTGCTTTTAGCTGCGCATCATCTATACCAAGATCAGATATATTAGCCCACCTAACAGAGCTCTCTATAAGTTTATCAAGCTGCAAATCACCTTCTCATTTTGCTCATAATCAGAATCCTCATTGACATGGATCTCAATTTGGCCTTCATCTTGGGTTGTATTTGTATCCTTATGAGATTCATATGGTTGGGGACCATAATGTATTTCAAAATCTCCAATATTAAAATCATCATATTCCAAACTATACTTTTCAAATGGATCTTGGGTTTCAATTTGGGGTTCATAAAGAATATCTGATGGTATTTGCTGGAATAAATTTCCGGAAAATATTTTCACAAAATTATTTTCAAGAACACCATAGTTTTGTAAAATCAAGAAACGCAGCGGAATTGGTTGTTTAAA
>JXTC01000190.1:225155-253422 GCA_002914845.1 Trema orientale
TTTCTATCCGAAGACTCACTTCGATAATTGGAGACTTCATCAATTAAATAGACAACACTACATTCTATGGCATAGTAAAGTATTCCATCTTCAATATGCAGAATGCGAACAATTTAATTTAGACATAATGAAATAAAGAATATAATGTCTCCCACATATGAACTCTTCATACGAATAATTCTTTATTACTCATTTCATGTCTTGGAATCTTTTAGATGTTTGCATAAAATAAACATACACATCACATGTATATTAATGGGACATTAATGAAATAGAATTTCATAACATGGAATTTATTAATAACAAATAGATAATAAATAATCCAATAATTATTATTTATAATGTCTAAATAATAAACTGCTTTATAGGACATTATTCCAACAATATCATGGTCTAATTTTAGAGTTTTATGTTGGGTTTGGACCTCTGTTTGATGTTCAGGCTGATTTTCAGGATCATTTGGTCCTACAAATTAATAAAGGAATACAATTTAAAAAGTAAAATAAGTCATATATTATAAAATTCCAAAAAGTACCTATAGTCAGTGACTATTATTCTGCACAGCTTTCATTGAAATATAAAAGAATTCTTTAAATAACTAAAAGACAAAGAAGACCCATAGGCCAGGACCACCACCAAAAAGAGCAAGGATTGAGAATAAGAAATGCTTGCTTACATAATTTCAAAAAAAGAAATTCTTGCATAATATATACCATAAGTTTGAGGAGAATTATCCTCACAAACGCTGACCATTCTTGCCTTGGATGAGTGCGAAAACCCTAAAAAAATTTAAAAAAGTTCCTATTGTATGAATGTTTTGTAAAATAAAAAAATAAAATAAGAAACTCTGGTATTAGGTAAGTTTTCAATAGATATTACAAAAATTCATAAATAAAATAAGAAATCTAAGAAATTCATAAATGAATTATTTCTAACTTGGAGAAATATTTTGGAAAAGAGAGTGAACTTTCTAAGTTAGAAAAAAAAAAAAAAAGAGAAACTCTAATTTCTCTCTCTTATAAGACTCTTTGGAAAAAGCTATTCATTTCTTCTTCTTCTTCTTCCAAAGCGTGGGAAATATTGGCACTATAGGGAATTTTGTTTTTTCCCATCAAATACCCCTACTATTCTGATGATGTGAGACTTAACGGTTTTGTAAACGTTAAATACAGGAGGACTAACAGATTCAAGCAAAATAAAAGGTTTAGGACGTTTTTGCCACTAAAAAAAAGTTGGGGACCAATATGCCAAACCCAAAAAAGGTTGGGGACCAATGGTACCATTAACCTAAAACTCAATGCACTTTGGACCTTTCTACCATGGATCCAAAAGTAACGTCATAAACTAATAACTAAAGCTGCTAATCCGTGACGGTATTGTCTATTGTGGGACCCCTGCTATTGAATTACAATCAACTAGTAATTTTCTTTATTTTGATTTACGTTTTTTTTAAATTTTTTTTCTGAAGTATATTTGTCTCATTTTGTCTCTATAATATGAAACATTTTAAAAATTCTTTTGACATTATGTTATATTTTAAGAATTTCTCTAACACTATATTATGGTTTAAGAATTCCCTCTAACGTTATGTTTGTGTTTTAAGAATTCCCCTAATAACGAGTTATGTTTTTAAGAATTTTTCCTCTATCCATATAGCTAAAACATCCACTAAGCTTTTTTTTTTCCCCTTCTCTTAAATAGAATTAAAAAGACATTTTAAGCTTAGTAGTTAAAACTTCAAGGCAAAAAAAATATACTCCTTTCTTCCAATATCACTTTAGGCTTCAATTAATTTCTCTTTCTCTCAGCACATATACTTTAGGCTTGTACTTTCATTTTTTCTTCTCTCTTAAAAAAAGTGGAAAGAACATCATTTACATTAAAAATTCAACTATAATCGCCATGAAATACTTTTTTCTTTTTTTTTTCAACAACATTAACTCTGATACATTTAGATTTGATAGAAAAGTATAAATTAAAATTTTTATTTATTATTAGTAAAAAAATGTTTTTTTTTTTTGGGAATTGACAAAACATAATTTTTACCCACAAATTTATATAATACCCGTTGCTTTTAAATTTTAGTTAATTTAAGGATAATTGTATCCTTTAGTGCTATCGCGTGAGGAATTATTGATTCTTTTGGTGCTATGTTGGGTCCCATAGTAATCAATAATTTAGCTGCTCCTGTAGTCATGGAGTACAGCGAAAAATCTCACATAAGTGACCGACAATGCATTGTGGAATCACTTTCTTTTAACTTTATCTTTTTCGCTTTTACTCCTTTTGTATTTTGAACTTTCAAGGTAAACATTGTGGAATCACGTTCCTCCACTTTTCTTTTTTTAAAATTTTCTTTTTCTATTTCAGTTTTTTATTTAATTTCTTTGAAGATAAACACTAAGATGGGAACCATTCTAAGCGGTCAGTTCTCAGTTCTCACCTCACCAACACCGGCAATCGCAAGCGTGTGGGACCCATATGGTAGACCTACTGTAAAATAATTGTTTACAGAAAAGTTTATCGCTTGATGGTTGATATACTTCCTAAATTCAGAATTAGATATGGGGTAGTTCCATTAATTGTAATCAGAACTCCATAAACCATTCCATATCGAAATGGAAGTGTGGATAAGGAAAACAAAAAACTTTTATTATAAGGACTACATCGCTTATGTTGTATTAGTATATGTCCGTTTCGCCACAATGAAGGTAGAGTGATTATAAGTTAAGATCGATCATTTCCGTATTAAGAGATCATGATTACCATTATCCAAAAATTAAACTAAAACCTTGAACAATTCCTTACATCTTTATTGGAGTATTGACATGTAGAATTCTCATTATTACAAATTATTTTTTTTATTGTTGTTAATTTAGTGAACGCACGATTATTAGATTTTTCGAGTATGACATCCTAATTATGAAATTATAAAATTGTTATGAGATCTTAAATCTACATCAGTTAACGCCAAGAAAAGAAAATCAACAACCGAGTTATGTCAGATCGCTTATGTATTTTCCTAATTGAAGTGCGACCTCTTCCGAATAAGACAAGTGTGACCAGCAGAAAAAAGAAACTAGATCAAGCGTCTTCAAACGGGTAATTAAAAAGAAAAAAGAAACAATCTTCTGTATGGAGATTAAGTAATCCATTTATTTAATTTGAGATCTTACCCCATTGTATATTGTTACCTGAAATTGTATTTTCTGATTATGCACTAATCTACTTGTGTAATTGGGAAACATTGAGCCACTCTCACCTATATAAAGGGAGCTCAATCTCATTGTTAAGACACGACATAATTTCCTCACAAACACTTCACTACCTTCTGTAATTCTCTCTGCTCTCATCTTGAGACTTAGAGAAACTCTAGTAATTCTCCAGAAAATAGTAAAGAACAGTGGACGTAGGCTCATCTTTTTTGGGGCTGAACCACTATAAAACTCTTGTCTCCTTATTTGCTTTAACTTATCAACCCTTTCCACACACAAGCCACATCTCATAATTTCTCAAATTAATTATTGACAAAACCTCCGTCAACAATTAGCGCTAGAAGGAGGGCTATTCTAGCAAAGTGTTCGTCAATTTTGCTTCTTCAACAATGGCAAATACCAGAAACACTACCAGAAATGTTGGAGTTAGCCAAAGCACTGCTGCTGCACAAATCGATCCCGCTCAGGATCAGCCTACCGTGACTGCACCAAAAAATATTGTCTAGAGACAGGATCGTATGGAGGATGCTCTGGTGAACCTTCAGCAAATCACCAACCAAATTAATGATTCTCTACAATGACTTGCTAAAGGACAGATGGTGACACCACCGCAGCACGAATGTCCCGGAGATCATCCTACTCGACGACCTGAAAGAGGAATTTAGATCCTAGAGACTAGAAACCGCGATCAACCCAGAACCCAACCGGAGCGTCATGTAGATCGCACCTCCAAAGAAAAAGGCAAGGTCGCAGACTTGCCCCAAGAATATAGAACCGGGAGTTCGAGCACTGATCGTGATTGTGGACAACCTTCTCGGAGAGCAACCGTCAATCGTGATCATCTGAGCAACGAGCAAAATCGTCAATCGAGGAGCCTTTTCGAAAGGAGTAGCAGGCAGAATCCTGTAGACCTGAGACAACATTTGGAACAGAGACGTAGTCATCAGCGATCTATGTCGCATCATAATGACCGGAGTCGATCTCGTCGCTCTATTACATTGGAATCTTCACAAAGGTCACAGCATACCCTACCTGATCAACCCACCTTACGTCGTGATAACAACAACCAAAGGCCACCTTTGCCACCAAATAATGCTCTTCCTCCGAACATCGATGTTCATGGGGATATGCTCTTCCTCCGAACATCGATGTTCATTAGATGTGCTTGCTGGCTGGGATGATGAGCTCGCTGATGGATATCGTCAATCGCCATTCAACGAGGAAGTCCGAGCTGCTACATTACCTGCTGGATTCAAACTTCCCGCCATTAATACTTTTGATGGGAAAATTGATCCATTGGATTATATGGACCACTTCAGTGACCTGATGGAGCTTCACCGTGTCGATGATCTCGTACGTTATAGATGTTTTGCTGTAATTCTCACAGGTGCAGCGAAAAAGTCATTTCGAGAGCTCCAGCCTGGTTCGATCTCGTCTTGGCAACAACTTTAGACTACATTCTTGAGGTAATTCCAAGCAGCAAAAAACTTCATTGTTCCATTAATCAGCCTGTCTGCTATTCGACAAGGTCCAGAGGAGACTCTGTGATCTTATCTTAATCACTTTACCTTAGAGTTGGCAAAATTCAGCAATCCACCTGAAGGAGGAGTCTTGACTCTGACGATGGCTGGGGTGCGAGCTGAAACTAAACTCTGAGAAGAGTTACTTGAGTGAGAATGCAGAACCCTTGAAGACTTCTATCGACGAGTTAGTCGGCATCTCAGGGTGGAATCTTCACGCAAAAATCTTAATAAGACGAAGAAAGAAGGAGAAAAAGATGCGGCCAGAGATGCGACCACAACCAACAGTAACAGTAACAAGAAGTCAAATAAAAGGAAGAATGGGCAAACAACTGGGAAGTAGCCCGAACTGAAGAAGTAGGAGATTCCAAGAGCTCTCATAAGATTCAATAATTATATCGAATTAAACGCACTTATAGATCATATCTACGCAGCCACAAATCAGCAAGAGCGTTATCGTCAATTGGAGCCCATAAAACGTGAAAGAGTAAAACGCAATCCCAACAAGTTCTGCCAGTATCACAAAGATATTGGATACAACACCAACAACTGCTATGCCCTAAAAGACGCGATTGAAAGATTAATTAAAGAAGGGCGACTGCAGCAGTACACCCGGCAATACAATGAGAGACGAGAAAAAAACGAGTAGCGACCTCCAGAAGTTCAGCGTGAAGTACGAACTATTTTCGGAGGTCCGCATGTTGGTGGAGATTCAAGGAGGGCACAAGATAGGTATGCAAGAGAAGCTCGACAGCAGCCATTGACCAATGTCATGCATCTTGAGCAGCGACCACAAAAGCTTCAACAGGTACCTGATATAGACATCACCTTCACGGAACAGGATAAGAAGAAGGTCCATTACCCGCATAATGATGCACTGGTCATTAAGATCAATTATGGAAGCACTCAACTATGGCGAGTATTAGTCGATAATGGAAGCGCTGTCGACATATTATACTATAATGCCTTCAAGAAAATGGGGTTGAATAACAGTGACTTGAAACCTGTTGTCACTCCACTCTACGGGTTTACTGGTGATAGCATAATACCTAGGAGTATGATTGAGTTAATAGTTAACATTAGAAATTATCCTAGGGTTTCAACAGTAATGACTCAATTCTTGGTTGTGGATTGCCCCTCCGCATTTAATACTGTACTAGGAGGACCAACTCTGAGGAAACTTCGAGTTGTCACTTCAACTTATCATCTCGCCATGAAGTTTCCAACACAGCACGGAGTAGGGGAAGTGCGAGGCAACCAGTACGACGCACGGACCTATTATAATAATTCTTTGAAGCTCGCACCAAAAGATAACACACCTTGCACAATGATGGTCTAGCTACAAGACAAAGCGTCAATCGAAGACCTCGACACTCAAAAAATCGATAGAGAGGTCTGTTGGGATATTTGTCCTAAAAAGCATATTTCCAATTATACCCTTTTGAGTATAAACAACTTTCTCTAATATACAATTATGATATTTGCTAGATTAAACTATCTTAATTGTATAGTTTATTTATCTGAAAAAGATTCCATGACTTTATTTGTGTATAAAGAAACAAACATGATTAAGAGTTAATTATGGGGAGACTTGTTTCTTTATCTAAGTCTAAATGAATTAGTTCACAATCTGTAAATAAAGATGGAATACTTTATTTACTATAGGTTGTAGTGTTTGTCTATCTCAACGGGAATGATGTGTCTCAAATCATTGAAGTATATGACTTCTGATAGAAATACTAGTACAACATAAATAATTTATGTGTATTCAATGGATCATCAAATGAGAATGGGGCTGGCACAGGCTTGATGCTAATAAGTCTCAAAGGGCATAAGATTCATTGTGCACTTCACTTCAGATTCCCAGTATCGAATAATGAGGCAGAATATGAGTCACTGATAGCCGGGCTCAAGCTCACACAAGAAATAAAGGTCGAGATGATTGAAGTATACAGTGACTCCCAGTTGGTTGTTTGTCAAGTAATCGGCGATTATCAAGCAAGAGGAGGAAGAATGTTGGCTTATTTATAGGAAGTACAATGACTGTTCTCGATATTTACTGCCTACAGCAATCATCTTCTTCCTCGCATTAAGACTACTTAGGTGGATGTTCTAGTCAAGCTCGCTTCAACAAAAGATGCAGAATTGCTGAAGGTGGTTCTTGTCGAATTCTTTGTAAAGCCAAGTATCGAAGTAGAACCCCATGTAACCATGCCCATTGACCAGAAACCTTCATGGATGGATCCTATAATGAAATATCTATAAGATGGCGATCTTCCCGAGAATAAAGAAGATGCAAAGCGACTTCGAATAAAGGCAGCTCGCTATATCATCTATGACGAGAAGCTTTATCGAAGAATTTTCAGCTCGCCATTATTGTTATGTGTTGATAATGAAAAAACACACTACATTATGAAGGAATGTGTGAAAATCATTCTGGGGGGCAGGCACTCGTTAACAAGGTTCTCAAACAAGGGTATTTGTGGCCTACTATGAAGAAGGATGCAATGGAATTCGCTCAGAAATGTGACAAATGTCAGCGATTTGCAACTGTTCCTCGAATGCCACTAGTTCCTTTAACTTCGAGGACTAGTCCATAGCCATTCGCAGTTTGGAGAATTGATATTATTGGAATGCTCCCATTGGCACGAGGTAGATTGAAGTATGCAGTAGTCGCAGTAGATTACTTCACCAAGTGGACGGAAGCTGAAGCTTTAAGTACCATTTCTGCAAAAAAAGATGATAGATTTTGTTTACAAGTCTATAATCTGTCGTTATGGTATACCACATACTATAATTTCTGATAATGAAAAATAATTCGACTGTGATGAGTTTCGTAACTTTTGCGATAACTTAGGCATCAAGAAAAGTTTCTCTGCTGTTGTCCATTCACAAGCCAATGGTCAGGTTGAAGCTATAAATAAGATACTTAAACAGAACCTGAAGACAAAGCTAGAGGAACATAAAGAAGCTTGGCCAAAGGTACTGTCCGAAGTATTATGGGCTTATCGCACCACTCAACAAACCACTTCTGGAGAAAGTCCATTCTCTTTAGATTATGGGTATGAAGTAATGGTGCCAGTTAAAATTGGTGCAAGCTCCCTGCGACGATCTACTTATGAGCAAGATCAGAACGATGCATTGATGAGGATTGAGCTCGATCTTTTGGAAGAAAGATGCGAACAGTCTCAACTACGGATTACATCATATCAACAGCGCACTGCTCGATATTATAATTCTAAAGTTAAAAATAGAGAATTTGAAGTTGGTGATCTTATTCTTCGACAAGTTCTACCTAATAATAAAGAGCATGGTGCTGATGTATTCGAGCCTTCCTGGGAAGGACCATATGCTGCTGATGTCGTCATTTGACCTGGGACGTATAAACTTGCTTGCACTAGCAGACAAAAAATCAAGCACGCATGGAATGCAGAATAACTTGGTCGATATTATCAGTAAATCTTCATGTATATCTTCATAGATCTTTAAAAGACCCGAGGGGTATCTTGTTATTCATCACCCAAATTCATCAATAAAGATATTATTTCTTCGATTATTAATTTGATTTTATTGTTGAGTTATATTTGGTTCGTCTTTTATAGTTTTATGGTAGTCTTCGAACACCATAAAACTCGCGGGGGCAGTGGGATCAGAATGTTATCTTCTACTCGCTTCCTAAGGAACTATGCAAATGTTCATTTAGAGGGGTTGAAATTTTGGATCGCTGAATTTCTAAAATTTCTTAAAATCTTAGGATTTTCTCCTCGCTTCATGCCATAGCATGTTGTATTACGCAATTTCCCTCCTCGAACAGAAAAGTAACTAAGCAAAACGTTCATTATTCGATGTGATATATTGCTATATTCTATTTTGACATGGAACTTTTAAAGAATAATATTGAGTTTGCATCACTCATAATTGTTATTTTTCTTAAGTGATCTAACCTATCCTAACACTTAAAACCCGTTTTAAGTCAGCTAGATTTGAATCGCAATAGCGTACCGATCAGTCACTTAGTGACTGACTACTTGGTTAAATTATACATCTTTATATTATAATGCAATATAAACTTTTTTTTATCTTGCAGGAATAAAAATTCGATAAGTGAAACTTCGTAAATTAAAGTTCGCACCCGTGTACGAGCAAAATATTACAAAAATAAACGGGATAGACCCGCATTGTCTTAAGTCATATAACCTAAAAAAAAAAATCATTATTTGTCCCCTGCAGCATCCTCCTCCTCGAATTCTTCGGCCGCCTTCTTCGCATAATCTTCTGTCCAGCTTTCAACCAACGCTGTGACGTCAGCACCTAAGAAGGAGAAGTCGAAGTTCAAGTGCTCGCGATAAATATTGTAGGCGATCATGGAGACTCCGAGATTATTTGCATTATCCTTGAGTTCTGGTAGCTGGGTTTTCTTAAAGTACTCGACTGCCTCACGATGAGCAATATCCAGGGGGTCAGCATGGAGTGTGATCTGATCAGTCAACGTCTTCACTTCACCTCCAGACCTTCCGTCTTCTTCTTTTCTTTCTCCAGATCATCTTTGAGCAGCTGCTTCTCTGCCTGAAGGCTATTTATTTCAGTTGCATGCGAACTTTTCAAGTCTTCGCATGACTTTATTAGAGCCTCAACCTTCTTCTCGCTCTCCTCTCCAGCTCGCATCATGTTGAGGACAGGGTCATACATGAGGACAGCAGTAGAAGTAGCTTGCAGACAACACTTGATGGTCATAATTATTATTTCAATAGATCAGTAATATGCAACGTGAAAGATACTTACATTAGCGAGCATCCTCATTGCTCTTTTAAAAGCAACTCAGGGCAGTATGTTCTGCAGTTTTTGCCAAGCGTCATCAGTAGTAAACTGATCGACGGAAGAGGCAGTCAGGCCGGTTTTTGGAGGCAGTTGGCTTAGAAGCGCCTCGACCTCTGGAGGATGGTATGCTGGGTTAAGAGGTTTGTGGGGAGTCGATGAAGTTGATTTTTTTCCTAATAACCCTTGTTTGTTCGAGGTCTCAGGAGGATGAGTTGAAGTATTAGTAGAGGGAGGTGAAATTTAGCCGGCTCTTCGTTGAAGATAACCCTCTTCTTCTTCGTTGTTTTGGAGGATTTTCTTTCCTTTTGACGAAGGAGAGGAAGAGCTAGCTGAAGCTTCGGACTTAGAGCCCAAAGTGGATAGTGGTGCCTGCATCCCACTTCCAATGCAAACCATCTCTGTGAAGAAATAAGAAAAATAAGAATATAATACGAAGAAGTTACACAAGGAGATAATAAGACTTTACCTTCAGGTTGAGATGAAGTGGGGTTTAGTGAATCCTGCGAGGTGGGGGGGGTCTTCCTTTTCGATTTGGGAGTTCTAGAAGATGAGGCCGCCTTTCGTTTCTTCGAGCATGAGGCTTATTTTTTCTTCTTTGGGCTGGGGGCACTCTGAGGATAGTTCGCAGATGATGGAAGGCTCACACCTTTTGGGAAGAGACAAGATGCGAGCAGGTTTTCAGTAGTCCCTAAGGTTTTCCAATTAAAGTCTTCTTCCGGGAGTGAGCTGATTTTCCCAACTCGAAAAAGCTGATCAGAATTTAGAGCCAGACGTTCATTCCTGTTACTTGCGAGGTATAAAACGATATGTTATGACAAATATAGTAAACTATGTGAGCATAAAAGGGTGAATACTTACTGGGCGTGCTGAAAAAAATCCATTTTTGGCATATTCGAAGTGGAAGAAAGCATCCTTCCACTTGCCCATATTATTCCTAACATTTGAAATAGTCTTCGTATCCGAGCCAGACCATTTGCATGCATAATAGAATCCTATGTTAGACGAGTTCGTTTTGAGGCAGTAGAACCAGATGAATTATTCTGGGATGGGAGTTCCTAAGTTCTGTTTATGGTATAAGATGTATAGTCCTACCATATATCTATAGGTAATGGGGGTAAGTTGGAATGGGACGACGCCATAATAGTCTACTATGGACTGTATGTATGGATGAAGAGGGAGATGAACTCTAGCTCACATCAAGGCGTCAGTGAATACGGCATATCTAAGCGGTGGTCTGTATGGGCAATTAAATTTAGTTGGTGTAAGGATCGCCAATTCAGGATTAAGGTTATATTGTTTCCTCAGCTTCTAGATCTTTACCCACGAGCAGCTGGACTTGATATCGTCACAAGACCATTCGCCTTCAACATATTGGAAGCCGAAGGAATACTCTGGAGCTTCTCTAACGTGTTGAAGACGCTGGTCCTCAAGAAGGTCTACTATGCGAGGACTTCCTCGCCTATTCCAATTATTATGACTTCAGGTTCGGGATCTCTCTCGATGTAGTCATTTACACTGATTGACCTAGAGCTCGTCGAGGGTTCCGATTCACTAGAGAATGCATTCCCCTTCCTAAAGTCTTCGCTACTAGACATATATAAAAGAAAGACTGTTTAGTCCTATGCGAGCTCTGGTCGATAGGTATTTGATATAAATTATATAGTAATAAGCTAACCTAAGTGCGACCTAGAAATAGGCGTGCTATTTTATCTATTATTGTAGGTACACTCGCTATGTGTGAGCAGTTTAGGGCAACAAACCCTAGAATTGTGCCAACAACAAGTTATTTGTCTATCTTAGATCTCATCGAATTCTTCTAATCAATTTATGGATTCATCTAAAAATGTTTGAGCAACTCTTCAATAATTTGTCATTCGATTTACTGGTTCTATATCTAGTTTTTGTGTCTCGGTTTTCGAATACCAAGATTTCAGATCTTGGATTTCTCCTATAGGTTTGTCTATCAATGGTCTAAAAGTAATTTATTCGTTAAATTCATGCAGAAAAATTCTGAGATTTTGCTCATTTTCAGTTCATATGGGAATAGGTTTATGTTCAGATCATTCATGCCCTACGGTTCATCAAGGTCTCTAAAAATAAGCTAAAATCCAGATTTCTCTATTCATAGTTTATTTTGAGTAAGATAAGGGTCCTCTGGTTCTATGAAAATCAAAGAATAAGTTCTGTAAACAGAAACAATAATTCTTCAAAAGAGGATAAAAAAGAAAGAAGGGAACAGATGTTAACCTTTTTTTGAAGATTGAAGAACCGAGGTGTTGCCTGAGATTCTGGTGATGATTACGCTGGAGAAGATGAGGCGTCGTCTGAAAGTGGTCACTGAGAGGGTTCTGTTTTATAAAAGCTTCGAGAAATTCTGAGAAGAAAATGAAGAATTTCTTCTTTAAATATATCAAGATTCAATCCAATCTCAATCGTTGATTAAGAGAGTTAATTTTTGAGATTAATAACCGAGATTTGCGCAAGAGGAGTTGATTTCTGGGATTAAATGAATTTAATTTTCGAAATACGAAAAGATTTGATTTGAAACGACAGCTGCCGTCATTGCCATCATCGCGTTTGCTTGAGAAATGGAAGAGTCTCCTCAAGCTTCGCTAATCTCCTGAGAAAAGGTGACACGTAGTTGCGACTGTCAAGAAAAGTTACGCATGGTTCTGGAAAAGATTTGGCAACTCTTCGAGGGTTTTATAAACGACCTCATTAACATCGCACATATAAGCTTATCAGAGCAGAAAGCTCCATCCTATCCTAAAAGAACTAATGGAGCTGAAGGGGCAATTGTTATGCGATCTTAAGTCTACATCAGTCAATACCAGGAAAGAAAAGTCAACAACCGAGTTGTGTCAGGTTGCGTATGTGTTTTCCTGATTGAAGTGCGACCTCCTCTGAATGAGACAAGTGCGACCATCATAAAAATAAAACTAGATCAAGCGTCTTCAAATGGGTAATCAAAAAGAAAAAGGAAACAAGCTTCTGTATGGAGATTGAGTAATCCATTTATTTAATTTGAGATCTTACCCGATTGTATATTGTTACCTGAAATTATATTTTCCGATTATGCACTTACCTATTTGTGTAATTGGGAAACATTGAGCCACCCTCACCTATATAAAAAAGGACTCAATCTCATTGTTAAGACACGACACAATTTTCTCACAAACACTTTGCTACCTTCTGTAATTCTCTCTGCTCTCACCTTGTGACTTAGAGAAACTCTTGTAATTCTCCCGAAAATAGTGAAGAACAGTGGACGTAGGCTCAACTTTTTTGGGGTGAACCACTATAAAACTCTTGTGCTTTAACTTATCAACCATTTCTACACACAAGCCACATCTCATAATTTCTCAAATTAATTGTTGACAAAACCTCCATCAACAAAAATTATAAAAGTTTGAGAGTGAAAAATTTTCGGGCAATAAGTTTTTGTGGGCGTTCAAAATATATAAATATATACATTATTTTTCCAAGATAAACTAAGGAAAAAAAAAACAGGTGAGACATGCTCAAATTAATAAATATGTAAATATATACATTATCACGTCATTCGTTTCCATGTCGCTCGATAAGCGACGTGATTTCTCTGCAGTGTCGCTTTATAAGTGACGTGGAAAACGTTTTCTGTTGTAGTAAGATCAGAAATGTATTGTACAATTATATGTATTATCTATTAAAAAAAAGATAAAAAATAGAGATTGGGAAATATATCTGTTAAAAAAGACGAAAGAAACGAAAGTATGATTGAACTTTTCTTTTTCTATTTAAAAGGTAATGGACTTTTTTTTCATATTTGTAAAATAATGGGGCCTTTTGGAAAATTAATGATAAAACATTTAATAGTAAAAATTACATTTAAAAATATCATAATACTTAGATATAGTATATTTTTAAAATCGAAAAGAAAATCAAAGATATATAGTAACGCCATCATTATCGGAAGCCGAAACTAAGCGAAATCAATTTCCGCCGAAATCTGAGACCAGAAATATGACAAGCCTTGGCAAGTGAAACAAGGCACAAAGCCAAACAATGCACAAAGCAAAAGAAGAAAGATTGCCCCGAGCGAGGAAAATCGGCAATTATCCAGAGCGAGAGTAACTAACAGTAATTAAAATTAAACCATAGATTGTAATAAAGTTTTATTAAAGGCAAAGTAAATTTTATTTTTGCCAATAATTAGATCTGAAAATGAACGCATAAACAAGAGCCAAATGGTGAAGATCCTTAACCTGTGTTCCAAAGACTGTAAACTTGTTTGAAAGGACGAGATTTAACTCTGGACAAAGCATGATCTGATCAGGAAAAAGATAAGTTAAAAAAAAAAAAGGAAAAACTTTTGTCAATAGTCGCCAAGAAAAGATTAAAGACTGAAGATGAAGGTAATATATGAGAAGAATGTTAAACACCTACCACATTATAATGACACGTACTTTTTAAAGTGGGAAATTATAAAGTAACAAACTAATTAATACGCGTTCAATTATCCTTTATAGACGTGTATAAGTCTTGTTAGACTAACAACAATAAAATAATCCTTTATAGACGTGCGTGAGCGTTATTAGACTAACAACAATCAAATAATAACATGCTAAATAATCCTTTATAGACGTGCATGAGTGTTATTAGACTAACAACAATAAAATAATGACATGGTACTGTTGGAACTAAATTACACAGCAGGATAATAACATGGCACAGCTGAAATTAAATTAATTAAATAGTGGCACACAGCTGGGACAAAACCACGTTTTCCAACGCTCCTTCGCCTTTTTGTTAATGCATAGATATAGTCATAGACATAAGATACATATGCATTTCTTGAAGCAGATCGTGTGGAATCTTTTATGTTTCTGACCATTTTGTGGCAATAATTAAAGCATTCCAAAAGCACCAAATACTAAAATATAGCTTTGCGACAGCTTACAAGATTTGACCAGCCACTTGGCAATAAGTCGTTTTGGCCCATATTAGTACCATTCACGTCATTTTCTCACTTTCTACTAATACCGAATACCTAGAGCAAGGCCCAAATGCCGCTATAAAATTCTCCCTAAAAAAAATGCTAATATAATTTATTGTTCTTTGATCCATTGTATAATAAATTACGGGAGGGTTACAACAGGGACGCTCTTACGTAAGATCACTCTTTATACACTGTTTGATAAGAATTTGTGAAAAATAACGAGAATCTGTGAAGAATCTGTTTATACACAGATTCCTATTAAACGGTGTATAGACAGGACCCTACGCAGAGACGTCCTTATCGTAGACACGTCCAATAAATTAATGTTTATTTTTACGAAAAGAAATAATAAATTGAGTTGACTCACATGGTTTCCTCCTGCAATTGCGAAGAGAAAAAAAAACAAAATAAAAAATTCCTTCACCAGACCCCAGAAAAATTAAATATTATTTTTAGTGCAATAACGTTCCATATATATATGATCGAAAGAGATCGGCTTATTACTCTACGAGAACCATTCAATTGCTTCATCAGATTCAAGCTAAAAAGCGGTACTGGTCAATATCCTCCAGCTCTAACCATGGCTGATGCTTTCACCTCCGCGCTTGTTGATCAGCTTGTCTCCCGTGCCATTCAAAAGATCGAAAAAGAGGTGGCATTGGTCAAGAATGTGAAGGATGATGTCAAAAAGCTCAAGAAGATGGTGGGCTACATCCAAGCTCTGCTCGTAGATGCTGGGAGTCGACAGCTTGACTCTAACTGGTTAAAACACTGGCTGAGTGATCTCGAAGACTTATCCTACGACATTGACGACGTCTTGGATGAGTGGAACTCAGCCATCGAGAAAGAGCAAAAGGGAGGAGATGGTGATGATCAAGCTGAAAGTAATAATGCTGTTCGTCCAAAGCCGGTATGCTTTCCAATGCCCTCTTCTTGCTTTTGTTTTAAGAAGGCTAATGAAGTTATTAGCCACCGTGATTTTGCTAAAAGAATCAGGGAGCTGAACGAAAGGCTAGATAGTATTAATAAAGAAGGCCAGAATAATGGCCTTGTCCTAGGAGCTATTAGACAATGTTCTGAACAACGTGATACCACTAGCTCTGTTGTCAAACAAAAAAATATCGTTACTACCTCCTTGGTTAATAAAAAGACAATACACGGTCGGGAGAAAGATAGGGAAACTTTGGTAGACAGGTTGCTGGGGAAGAATAGAAAAGGGGTTGATATCATCGCTATTGTAGGGATTGGGGGACTTGGTAAAACCACTCTTGCCAAACTAGCATATAATGATGATAGAGTTGAAACCCACTTTGAAAAGCGAATCTGGGTGTGCGTCTCAGATCCTTTTGATCAGATCAAAACTGCCAAAGCAATTGTTGATGCCCTTGAAGAAAATGCCCAAAAATCTGAGGAATTGGAGAGTCTGATGCAATCAATTTGTAGTTCTATCCGAGGAAGGAAGTTTCTTCTTGTCTTGGATGATGTATGGACTTACGAGCAACAAAAGTGGGACCAATTAATCGGAGCTCTTATGGATAAAGGTGCTGCTGGAAGTAGAATATTGGTAACAACACGCAAGGAGGACGTTGCTAAAATGATGGGAGCAGCTACTGGCAAGATTATTTTTTTTATTACTCTTAAAGATTTGTCTGATGAACAATGTTGGGCCATTATTAAGCAACTGGCATTTGAGGAAGAAGACGATAACGAGGTCAAACAATTAGAAGATGTTGGTAGAAAAATTGCTAGTAAGTGTAGTGGCTTGCCTCTTGTTGCAAAAGTTTTAGGAGGTCTCATGAGGTGTAAGAAGAGTAAGAGAAAATGGGAAGACATTCTACATGACAAATTATGGGAATCAAAGACTGCTGAACATGAGATTTTTCCTCCACTATTGTTAAGTTATTATGACTTATCTCCTTCAGAAAAGTGTTGTTGGACATATTGTTCCATATTTCCAAAAGATTATGAAATTGAAAGAGAAATGTTGATTGAATTGTGGATGTCACAAGGCTATGTCGGTGATTTTAAACAAGGTCAAGAATGTTTTGAGAGTTTAGCCATGCGATCTTTTTTTCAAGATTTTAAGAAATCAGACTATGATACTATTATTTCTTGCAAAATGCACGACATAATGCATGATCTTGCCCAATTTTTGACAAAAGATAAATCTATTATTGTTGAACGTGATAATATCAAAAAGAAAATTGAATCCCCTGATTACAAGGCCCGTCATTTGACTGTGTCAGATGCAAGTCACTCGGATGAATTTCTCAAGTTATTGAAAGACATTAGTAAAGATACTCGATTGCGTAGTTTGCGCACGCTTCTTCTTTCTAGAGAAATGCTCATTTTTCCTAAAGATGGAGATGATTCTGTGTTTGCTAGCGACAATTTAATTGGTCTTCGAACATTGAAGATAACTACTGTTCGTGGACTAGATTTTCCCAGGTTAGTTCATTTGAGATATCTAGAAATCTCAGATTCTTTAAATCAGTAGACTGAGTTGCCTGAGACATTGTGTGATTTATGTAACCTGCAAACTTTGAAGTTGGATTCGTTTTCGAGTCTGATAAGGTTACCAGACGGGATTGGAAAGCTAGTCAACTTGAGACATCTTTATATCCGTGGTGGTTGTCTTTGGTTAGAAGGGTTGCCAAAGGGGATCAGAAAGCTAACTAGTCTTGAAAAGCTAGATGTGTTGGTGATACCCAAGAATAGGGACGCATATTTTCATTTTAGGGATTTGAAGGAGGGGATTCACTATCAGCTTCGGGGGTCTCTTCGTATAGAAGGGTGTAGATATTTTAGAGATGCGGGTGAGGCAGAAAAGGCAAATCTCATAAAGATGAAAGACCTTGAAAAATTGGATCTAGAATTTACAAAAATGTTCGGAGTTAAAGAAAGAGAAGATGACGCACTACTGGAACATGAGGTTAAGATACTCGAAGCCTTGAAACCACATCCAGACTTGCAATCTTTACGTATCAAACAATTCGCGGGAGCCACATTGTATCCCAGTTGGATGACTTCGTTAATCAACCTGAGATGCCTTACTCTTATAAATTGTGCGAATTGTAAGATTTTACCTCCTTTAGGAAAACTCCCGTACTTAAAATCACTTGGAATAGACTCTATGTTGAGACTGGAAAAGGTGGGTGCTGATTTTTTGGGAATAACAAAAAGAGATGGCGAGGAAGAAGATGACTCGTTCATTTCATTTCCGAAATTGGAGAAACTTGAGTTTCGTAACTCGCGCCAATGGAAAGAGTGGGAAGGGAGCACAGCAGCAACAGGAGGTTCAACTTTAAAGGTTATGCCCTGTCTTCGTCAGTTGAAGATTTGTGATTGTGGTTCCTTGGAAGCACTTCCAGACTTCCTACAAGTGACCGCATTGCAACACTTACGAATCTACCGCTGTACGATTCTACGAGAACATTTCCAAAAGGGAAAGGGAAATGAATGGCTCAACATCTCTCACATCCCAAACATTCAAATTGATGGTATATATATGTGAAAAAAAATGGCATTCGGATTGAAAAAGACGATGATATTATATAACTTTTCCAGGTATATTATATAACTCATCTATCTCTTTCGAATGTTTTCTAAATATCGTATTTTCTTCCTTGAAAATTCTCCAGAGACACAAGATTTCTATCTACATAATTTTCTAAAGAAAAGTGCAGAATGTTTCTATAAGATTTAAGTGCTCTAGTACAAATTCTTTGTTTCCAACCCAGCAAATGCAGAGAATAATGACCTTTTGTATATTCCCTTGTTTCCTTAATCATGAATTTTTTTTTTCCCTTCTCAATAATCGTAGAGAAGCCATTTTTTGTACAACTTTGTTGTTACTAATGAATACTTCTCTGGTTTCCTCAATTGAATTATATTTTTGCAGATAATAAGGAAAGCAAATTACAAGCCATCAAAAAAGGCAATATAATGGATGACTCAATAGAGTTGTGGCCAGCTGTGCCTCTTTCAATGAATAGTTATGTTCATTACTCAAAAACTTCAAACTGAATATGCATTTTTAATTTAATTCAATTCATGAAAATTAAATTGACAAAGCTCCCATATTGTACAGAATATAAATATTTTGCCTTGTGACTATACTGGAAGGATCTCAATTTGCTAAGGAGAAAGTGGTACGAGTGCCGCGAAAGACAAATTGTGAGCAAAAACTGTTCTGTTCAGAAAAAAATCATACCTACAACAGCCTTTTTCTTTTTCTTTTTTTTTTTTTTTTTTCCCTTTTTTTTCGAAGTTTTTTTTTTCGTTAAATGCTTAGTTAAAATTATTTGGTATTTTTATTATAAATTGGTGTTTATTTTGCTCTTTTTAAATTTATCAGGTGTAATTTCAATTATATATGTATGTTTGTTACCCTTATCCATATAAATTATATGAATTCCTAAGTTATCTTATTCATATTACTTATCAATAAGTTTGATGTGTAGGCATGCAAGTGTATCGTTTCCATGCATTTTTAATGCAAACATAGTAAGACTGAAATTCAATGAAGAACAAAATAGAATATAAGAGTTGAGGTTATTAATTGTACATTTCTCCAACATAGTAGGACTTTTTATTTTAGAAGTTTTCGTGATCTGCATATTTTCAGTTCAATTTGCATTTTGTGCAGAAGTCATGTACCCAAAATATATTCATGCAAGTCTCCGTTTTTCTAGCGGCAATGCAAATTATGACCTTTTGTATAATTGTAGAGAAGCCATTTTTGATATAGCTTTGTGGTTATAATTGAATATTCCTATAATTACTTTCCTTAATGAAATTCAACTTTTTCAGGAAAAGAGGGAAGCAAATTACAAGCAATCAAAAAAGGCATTCAGCTGTTGATTCATAAGTGTTGTAGCTCGTTGTGCGTTCTTCTGTGAATAGGTAATTCCATTACCCTGAATTGCTTCAAACTGAATATACTTTCAATTTAATTTAACTCTTCAGAATTTAATTCTCAAAGCTCCCATACTGTATAGATTACAAATAATTGGGCCTGATAGCACTTACAAGGCATGGAGAAATATATATATATATATTCGTAGTGCTGATATGCCACTTGATCAATTCATCATGACCAAGTGCCTTTTTTTTTTTTTGATAACATGAGCAAGTGCCTTATCATGGGACAATATTGACCGAACTATAAGGTGAGACTAGTACTTGTGCTATTGTTATTTTTATAATCCTGAAATGTTAGTATTTCGTTTTGTATTATAACGTACCTCCTAACTAAGTGGAAAGTTTTCTGAAAGATATGTGTTACTTTTGACTTGACCTTTTTTTTTTCAAGAAACAACATGCACAAAACTTTCAAAATGTTTATAAAGGTGTGTAATGAAGGGATTACCAATTAATGTCGATTTCTTACCAAAGCCAAGATGCGCGCGGAGGAAAAGAAAAATTCTATTCGCAATGCTATTTGGTCTTTTTATTAAATTCATTCAATATATTTCGTTGCTTTTACTTATGTCAGGATTTTTCATCTTTACTCTGAAAAACCACATCTCCATCAATTGCTAAGAACAAGGGTGATATGAGTGCTCACTGCAATACAGTTGATCTTTAGCTTCACAATCATAATTGTGAGTGAAATTTGTTATTCTGTAACAACATCGTTTCTGCAACTATTAATTTTTATTCTAGTACTCTTTCAGTGTGCTTATTATTTAAAGATTTTCATTTCTTTGAACTGGGATGGATTAATGACCTGTTTGTTGTAGTTCTTTTATTTCCCTCTCTAATTTTAGGGCTATTTTAATTTCGAGCATTACAAGTAACGGACTCATTTCTTGGCTGGTGATATGTTCCAAATTGTGTTAGGTCAACATTTTGAGAGGTGAACATTTGCGGATCTGTTTCAAGTGTATAAAGCATTAAGGATTGTTCATTCAAGTCTATACATGACTTATTTGCAGGTTTAAGCTATTGTCCAGAAAGAAATTTCTTGGTTTGTTTACAGTTCAATTTAGTTATAGACTTCTAAGAAAATAAATATGTTGTGCACAACTAGGCTAGAGGATGTACACTGGTTGCTTGAAGTCCTGGAATTCTCACCGTGTCAAGAATGTACTCTGGAGATCAAAGAATTATCCAATATCTGGTTTCTTCTTTCCCCTGATTTTTCCTTAATAATATGCTAATACAACTCCTATTCTGTTGTAACCCTATTCCCATAGTACCAACCATTTTTTTGCCTGGTGTCTGTGTCATACTCAGTTTTCATTTTATAATAGTTTTATAATCCTTAGTTAATGGGTGGAAAAGGGCCTTTTTGTCAAAAGGGGGAAGACTTACATTTATTGAATCTGTTCTGTCATATATTCCAATTTATTATCTTAAGTTATTTTCAATTCCAATTGGGGTAGTAATGGAATTAGAAAAAATAATGAGGGATTTCTTGTGGAACAGGGCTAATGAAGATAGTAGTGATCATTTTGTGTCTTGGGATTTGGTGTGTAGATCAAAACAAAAAGGCGGAAATTTAAAAGCTAGAAACAAAGCCTTGTTGTTCAAATGGTTGTGGAGGTTTCCACAAGAGAGGGATGCATTGTGGCACTCACTAATTAAAAGTAAATATGGGTTGAATGAAAATGGTTGGTGAAGTTCAAGGTGGGAAATGGAATTTGGGAGGATAGGTGGTATGGGGAAAAAGCTTTTTCTAACCGTTTTAATGTTTTATGTAAGTTATTATCAGCAAAAAGCATTACAATTTTGGAGGTTAGAATTATTCAATTAGATATCACTTTCCTATTTAGTGGATGAATTTTCGCTTTCAGAAAAATTTGACTGAGAGAGAGTTTTTAAGGTATATGGCTTTATCTCGGTTGCTCGATCAGGTTAATATTACTGATGATATTGAAGGTCAAAGAGTTTGATCTCCAGATAGTGGCTTGGGTTTCTCTTGCAAACCTGCCTTAGTCATTCTATGTAAGGAAGCAGACTTGCAAGATTTCATTTTACACAAATTCGTATGGAAAGATTTTGTCCT
Source organism: Trema orientale (assembly GCA_002914845.1). Taxonomy (NCBI): domain Eukaryota; kingdom Viridiplantae; phylum Streptophyta; class Magnoliopsida; order Rosales; family Cannabaceae; genus Trema; species Trema orientale. The sequence goes on from JXTC01000190.1 coordinate 246,699, forward strand.
ATCCAAAGTGAAATTCTTTGCCTGGTCTTTAGGTATTGAAAAGATATATATGTAAGAGAATCTTCAAAGGAGAAGACCTTATCACAGTATTTCTCCAAATTGATGTGTATTGTGCAAAAGAAATGAGGAATCCTCTACTCATCTCTTTCTTCATTGTGAATTTTCTATGAAAATCTGGTGGAGGTTATGTGATGAATTCGGTTTAAGTTGGTAATTTCTGGTAATATTTTGTCCTGAATTCATTTAGCTGTTGATCAACATTGGAGAAGACATATAAATTCTTCGTGAAAATGTGCAATATGGGCATCCTTGTGGGCTATTTGGGATAAAAGGAATTATAGAATTTTTAGCGATCTGTATGGGTCTATAGATAGTACTTGGGAAAGAATTCAGTTGTGGGTAGCTTCATGGGTTAAGGAACAAAAATAATTTAGGGATTTATTTTTTACTGATTTGCTTAGGGGTAGTCAAACCTGATGTACTTTTCTTGAGTGTGCTCTTCAGTTTTCTTTGTTAGGGGACTTTTTTTCCCTTTCTTGTATTATTATTCTATTTTATAATACATAGTCTCTCGTTTGTTTTCAAAAAGAAATAATAATAATAATTCCTAGTTAATGATCTTGGTCATGCTTTACCAAAATGTTCTGGTTAACAGGGAAAGAGTACTAATCAGCCCCTTGCTGGGAAAATTATAGGAGTTAAAGCAAAAGAAGAGGACCTAATACTGGAAAGAAGCTTTAAGGCGCAAGCTGCATAACATATCATGCTAGAAGATTTTGGAAGGTTATAGACTCTTCTTTCTGGTATTGTTTATTTTCAACTATGCTGATTTTATTTGTTTAAGTGCAAAAACTCTAGGTATATTATTCACTTGGACCAAGTATAGAACACCGTGTTGGATTCTGCAATAGGATAAAATAAGGAATAATAAATCCTCATGAGTAGGCATGTGTATTTGTGTCCATGCATTCTTAATGCAAACATTGTAGAGCAAAGGTCGATGAACAAAAAAAAAAATACGAGTAGAGGAATTGACTTATGTTTTCATTCTTTTAATGCTTCACCGTATCGAAACAGTCATCTTAATTATAAATTTTTCGTAATCTACATAAATTTCTATTTAGTTTGCATTTTGTATTGAAATCATGTACCTAAACATATTGTTCATGCAGGTCTCCAAGTCTGGCTTTGTCAAGCTTGGAAAACTCATGAATATGTCACTCCCATGTCAAGCATATTGTTCTATGGTAAGTTCCTACGTCATAGTTTTTCAAAACAAGTTGTGACAACGAAGAAACGTATGAAACTCAATAGATTTTGTCAACCCAAAAGTTATATCTGTAATGTATTCTAGCTACTTTCCATTACCACCTCACATTCTTAATTAGTAGAAGTATTTAGTTGTTAATTTCATTTCTTAATGCAGATCATTGGGGAGTTACTATTTCATTAACAAGTTGGGACCCTTCGTGCCACATTGCCTGTTGGGGCAGTCATTGGACAACCGAACACCATTTTAATGACTGAATATTTGTGATTCTGTACATTTAGTTAATCCGTCGATGTCACGTTAGCCGAACACTTGCATTGTACTTGGTATAAGTATCTGTAAATCTAGTTTCACATTTTGTACAAGAGCACTTTAGTTGTACTGGGTTCTGGGAAGTGAGGATATTAATGCGTTTTGAGTCTTCTCTTCTTTTAGAAAACCTTCTATAACCGAGCTTGTGTAAGTTCTTAATCCATTGATTCTATATTTTTGTTCTTCGTTCATACTGGATTGAGAGGTTGATACCCATGGATATGTAGGATTCATTGAACTTTGAAACACAGATTTTCTTTTTAAATCTTTTTCAGTACTTGAAGTTGAGTTGGCCGATTAAATTTTATGAGATTCTTGAATTGGTGTTAACCATCTTGCAGAAAGTTTGGATTAATATTCATTAATGACACTTCTCATCCCTTGTAGTCAATCACGTATATGTTTTTAAATTTTCAAGACAATTCAACATGCTGAACTCCTTTGGTAATAAGTAATTTTCAATGGATGTCGTCCTGATTATTCAATGGTCCTATTTCTATGCACTAACTACTCTGGACTCCATTCTACTTTTTCACTTGAGTTTTTTTTCTTTACTTTCCCTGTTCTTTAAGCTTTTATATAAATAATTTGAAATTTTTGTTTTTGTTCAATTCTTACTCTCACTGGGCCTTGTTTGGAATCTAGATTTTTGGAAGGAAAGAAAATAAAATCAAAGGATTCTATTTATCTTCTTTGAATTCGTATTAACAAATAAAAGAAAAAACTTTAAAAAACAAAAGAACGAGAGTTACAATTGATGTCTCTTTTTAGTATATAGAATTTTGACAAACTAATTAGAAAAGGAAAAAGTTTTAAAATAATGTTCTATAAAAAGAGAACATTTTCTTTTCTTTTTTCATGACTTTTCCTTCATATTTTTAATCCAGGTTCCAAAAGAGTAGTAGATGGATTATGATGCAGGCTCTACCAGTTAATGTGAATTTTTTGTATGGCTAATTAAGCCAACATGATATGCCTACTCATTATTTCCATAAAATGATGTGATGATATTGAAGCCATAGCATCTGGCGTTTGGGGTTGTACTGGACTGCACGAATAGTAGTGTACCAACGCAGAAGGAAGAAGTAGGATTAGAAAAAATAATTCTATAGCAACTTTTTAAATATAGAAATGCCAGTATATGTATAAAAGGCATATTGTCATTCTAACTCTTCTTTCGTATTTGCAGTCACAGCCACACATCTATACCAATTTTCTATGGACAAGGATTGGAATGCTTACTGCTTGAAAAGTTGATATTGAGACCCAAAAGAGAAAATTTTGAACTGTCTATAACCGTTGAAGAATCCAACCAGGGGCGGAGCTATGTAAGGCCTGGGGCATGTGCTCCTCTGAACTTTCTTTTTAAACAAGAAAAAAAAAACTTTATATATATTATATGTATTTTAGGGAATATTATATCTATATATATATATATATATTAAAACAATTTTTTTCTATAAATTCTATATTTTCTTCTCATTCGAAAATTTCGATTATTTATATAGTTCTTAACTAACTACAAACTATGTAGTTTTTGGAAAAGGTTAAATTCCTTTTATATAATATTAATTCCAATCATTTACTATAATATCTTGGGAAACAAAAGGTCTAACTTGCTCAAATATCATGATCCGTTATAACTTGAATTTGCTAGTCGATTTTGCTTTTTGATTTAGTGATTTATTTATATTCATATTTATTTATTTAAATAAATTATTCCATTTAAGACAGAAAGTCGGACATCTATAAGTCTAACATCATTGCACATAAGCATATGTATATTTTATACATAAATATCTACATATATATATATATATGTAAATATATATATATATATATCTCTATATTTCCTCCCTCTAGTGATGTGATATCATAGGCTATGTCTAAAGAATGATGATTTATTTGTTCTGGAAAAACAAAAGCATATATATTTGTTGTGTCTTGGCTTTGCAAAATAGTGAAGCTTTAGAAGTAGCAGAACTGTATCATATTAGCAGCACAAAATTATATGTTTAGTCATTTTTTCTACTCCATTTGATTTTCTGTAGTCTTCAAATAATATTTGGTATAATATGTAGCATTTCAAGAGTTCTTATTCAGATTCGTTTTCCTTCTCGTTCTATATCTTTTCCGGCAAGATGAATGATCCTGAAGGCAAGGGTGAACAAAGAACAATGATCTATACGTTATGGAACCAATCTCCAAGTACAATGGAGAAAAACACAAACAAACACTGTGGTTTCCGTAAAAATTTGCTCTGAACTTCCAGGGCATTTTGTTATAAGACCAACAAACAGAAAACACGTTGTTAACGGTCGTCGTTTTCTGATAGAATACTTTGCTCTGAACTTAATCTAAAATTACTTTTTGACTTCAGAAATAGACTTGTTTGGTAACTACTTATTTAAATAATTTTTTATTTTTTTAATCAAAAAAGTGAAAATACTTTTCAAAAGTATGTTTGATAAAACTAATTTTATTTTTCGCTTTTTTAATTTAAAATTTTGAAAATAAAAATTTCTCACTTTCAAATTTTTTTTAAACAATTTTGTAGAAATGCTATTATCAAAATTCAAACATATCTAGACTCACATCACCATTTTTCTTAACATTTTCTCTCTCATCACTATTTCTCTTGTCATTATCTCTCTAGCCTCATGTAAAAGTGGTATTTTTGTAAATATTTTTCAAAGTTATATTTTTCAAATAAAAATTTTAAAAGTGGTATTTTTCAAAATATAATTGTAAAATTTGGTAATTTTTTTCAAAAATTTCCAAAAATATTTAGAAAAATATCACTTTTAAAAGTTTATTTTGAAAAATACCACTTATGAAATTTATTTAGATAAATACCATTTTTTTCTCTCCTATTTTTTTTTTCCTTTTTCCTTTATTACTCTCCATTTTGATTTTCACTTCCAAAAGTAAAAACTGCTAATTACCAAATATGTATTTATTTTTTTATTTTATAAAACAAAAAGTACAATATTATTATCAAATAATTTTTGTTTTTTAAATGAAAAAAACAAAATAAGAAAAGGTACTTTCATTTTTGTGTTTAAAAAAACAAAAAATAAAAGTTTACCAAACAACACCTATCAGCTGGAGTTTAGCTCGCTGCAGCCACAATTCTTTCTCACTACAGCCGTGAGAGTCTTGGATTTGCCCCTGCTATTAAGCTCACGCTGCAGCTAGACATTTTCTCGCGCTGCAGCTGTGACTCTAGGGTAGTTTTTAGTGACTCTTGTTGCAGCCATGATTTGTATTCCTGCAGCCACGGGTTACTGATTTTTTTTACTCTCTTCTCTCACTGCAGCTAAGAAATGTTGAGCTGCAACCACGAATCCAAGTTTTGATTGTTGTAAGCTTGATCTTGCATGATTTCAACCCAATTACATCATCGAATATATATCAGACCTACAAATAAACAATAAAAACACATAAATTCCTAACTAAACACTAAGAAAGATCTCTAAATATTAACCTAAAAAGATACAAATAATATACATAAAATAAACTATTAATCATCATTTCTCTTTCCTCAGATGTTGGTATCTTATTTGTTTTTCACCTTAGTTTTATTCTTGTTAATTTAATTATCTTGATCATGTTTTAGTTAATTATTTTTGTCAAATAGAGAAAGCTCACTAGTCAACCCCTTGTTGGGACAATTAGAAGAGGTAAGACACCAAAGGAGGACCTAATGTTGGAAAGCATCTTTTTTAGAAGATGAAGAACAACCAGCAGAACAAAATCATGCTAGTAGATTTGGGAAGGTTATACGTTCTCCTTTTTGGTATTGTTTCTTTTATAATATGTTGATTTTATTTTTTTGAAGTGCAAAACCTTTAGGTTTATTATTTACTTCTATCGAATATAGTGATGTATCTTTGTTAGATCCTGGAATAGGATAGAATATTTAGGCAGCTTTCTTGCTGGTTGATCCTAGCACTGATGTGATAATAAGTTTTCATGCATACGCATGTCTATTATGTCCATGCATTTTTTATGCAAACATAGTAAGAGTGACGTTTAATAAAGAACAAATTAGAATATAAGATTTTAAAGGAATTAACTCGACCCGTTTTAATTAAAAAAATTGGTGCTTCAACATAGGAGGACATTTCATTATTTAATTTATCATAATCTTTTATCTTCAAATTTCATTTTGTGCTGAAGTCAAGTACCAAAAACATGTTTATTCATACAGGTTTCCAAGTCCGGATTTGTCAAGATTGAAAAATGTATGAATATTGAGCAATACTCCCATTAGAATATTAGTTCCATGGTAAGTACCTACTTCATAGTATTTCAACCGAGGTTGTGACACATAAGATACATTAAACTCTACAAGAGTCGCTTCAACGCAAAAGCTGCACCTGTAATGTGCTTGTAGCTATTTTCAAATCATGCAAGATACTCTTAATAAATAGATTTGTTTGGTGGTTAATTTCAATTCATTACACAGGTCACTAGGGAGTTATGTTTCATTTAACAAGTTGCACAGTATTGTCGTTAGGATAGAGACTGGAGCACCCTTTTCATGAATATTGAAAGGGTAAAATTCTGTTGGCAACCTTCATGTTGCAACATGACCAGTTTCACGGTCATGTTACAACATGCGACTAAATATTTGATCTGAATCGATTTTTTTTCAGTAATTGCCTTATTGCCTTTTATATGCTTTAGGTCACGATTTTTATTGTTTTCAATTATAAAAATCTGATCTTATTAAATGCATACTCGGATCTGTTTGAGAGGAAATAGGTAAGTGACTCTTACCTAATTTGGTTTTGAGTATATGTCACTATTTCATTAAGGAAATTCCTTTAAATGAATATTTTATGTTAATATCTTTTATGGAAGTTTTCTTAACTTAATTGTGCTGATTCTTGTTGATTACAATTAATCTAATTCGTGCTATTAGCTGTGAATTAGGTTTGAGTAACTGATTATTTTGTTTCAGGAAAGTAATCTGAAAGTTTCCTTTTCTGTTACAACATGACTGGTTGATAGATCATGTTACAACATGTGATCAGAATCAGAGACTATTTTCCAGATCCGTTTTTCTAAGTTTGGTAACAAACTTTTCTGATTTTGCAAGTCTTCTAATCAACATTAAATGCTTTTTATTGTTTA
>JXTC01000190.1:261264-307580 GCA_002914845.1 Trema orientale
AATTTTCGCATTACCACCTCACGTAATTAATTGAAAATTAATTATATTCGGTAATACCTGATTAACGGACCTAACATCTATGACTCATTTGAAAACAAATATACTTCATTGATCATTTATGTGAGTCACAAAGTTCAAATCAAGATAATCAGTTTGGAACTTCATAAGGTTACAAAATCATGCAAAAGGTTTTTAAGACCAATCAAATTCTCAATAGTTAGGAGCTCTTTACTCGATTTATAATAAGGTTGATTCTTGTGAGATATATGAATGAAAATAGTTTGCTTTGAAAACCTCTATAGAGTAACAAGAACATATTACCCAGGCTCGTGGTGATTTCCGTGGGTCGTCTAGAACCGTTGAGCGAATTTGTAACCAAAATAGTTTGCTTTGAAAACCACCTTTTCTAACAGAATCTCGTATGAGAAATTGGACCTCACCATTGAATTCCTAGCATCCAAAATAGCTAGGTTAGACATATACTTCTACCAATTCGAACTCCATACTGAAACTCGATCATGGCACGCAAAACAAGACTATTCACGAGCCTCGTGTCTCAAAATTCGTATCACCTCAAAACATATCGATGTTATAAATTAAAGTTTGTCTCTCAACCTCACTGAATCGAAATTTGTCTATCCTGAACCTTAAACAGGCCTTAAATCCGAAAGTTACAAATATACCACTTTTCAAAAAATATTTGAAAAATACAAACTTCTCATGTTATTTATAAAAATAACAAATTTTGAGAAATATTTCGAAAACTACTGCTTTTATAATCTCAGGCTGAGGCCCATTTTCAATATTATCAAACTTTTGGCGTAATACTATGTCAAATTACAAGAATACCACTTTTAGAAATATTTAGAAAAATATCACTTTTTCAATTCGAAAGTTCTCATGTCTTCGGATTTCGATTTAATACAAAACCACTATATTTATTTATGATTTAGTTCACTCTTTCACTTCATATAGCTTTTACGGCCAAAATAATTGCTTCACAAAAAAATGTCACAATTTTAACTTTAGAAACGGTCAAAGAAATCACTCACTGGCGATGAATCAATGGCAACCACCTACTAGAAACGATCAACGACATCGAGTGGAGGCTACATGTGCCAGTGGCAGGGTGAGTCGACGGCAGACGACGATTAAATCGTCAAAAAACATCACCAGTGGTGCAACGTTTGTGGGCTCCTACTTTAGTCGACGACGAGCGACGGGTGGTGAGAGGTGGTAGCGTAGCTTCGGCCGGAGGTGGGGAGTATGGAGCGGTGTGTCGACAGTGGGTAGCTCCGGTGTGGCAGTAGCAAGGGACGATAGCGCTTTGACTCCTTTGATGTTTGTGTGAGGAAGATGAGGACTTCGGGGGATTATATGCAAAGTTTTGGGCTCTTTTTTATTTATTATTATTTGTTAAGCCCAATAAATTACTAAAATACCCTTGCCGACAGTAAGGTTTTACAATTTCATTTTTCAAGGAAGCAAAACAATATTATTAGAGGAATTAATTTATTAATTATTTAATTGTACATTTCTATACTTATCTAATTAGTTTCCTATTTAGATTTTGTAAATAATTTGAATTGAAAGCAAATCCCGTAAATTAGGTTGATTTGGAATATTTGATTGACCCAATCTCATCTTGTACTTGTATATATACCTCATCTTTATTCAATAGAAATCAAGTCATTATTTTCAATCTCTATATGGTATCAGATAGGCCATGTTCCTGACTTGTTTTTCTCTCTCATTTTTTTTTCTTCAATAATAATGGTTTCTGATGACACTTTTACATCTACCACTACTCATACCACCATTCAAAATACCTAAGAACTAAATAATCCTCTTGTTATCATCAACACTACAAACATCACGAAACTGAATACCACCAACTACATCACGTGGAGCCTCCAAATCCAAAGTCTATTAGAAGGATATGATCTCTATAGCTTTGTTGACAGCTCGCATCCCAGTCCTACACCAAGCATTACCGCTAATGGTAACCCAGCTCTAAATCTGGCCTACAGAATATGGAAGCGCCACGATCGTCTTCTCTTCATAAAAAATGCATCAACAAGGAGGCGTCTCTCCAATAATCACAGGCACCACCATCATCCTTTTCAGTCACCGCCGATCTTATTAATCAACGTAATAATCAATCTTGGCGACCATCTCCCTCTTCTTGGCATTCTTCTACAGCCACCTCTCATAGTCAAGGATAATAATCCAATGCTCCTCGTAATTATCGACCTCCACCACGTCCATATCTTGGGTATTTCCAAGGATGTGGTACACAAAGATACATTTTCAAGCGATGCTCCCTTTTTCGACTTATCACCGCCCAATCCTCATCGGCTTCATCGGCAACATGTTCATAGGCTCCACATCCTGCTTCTCTATGGCAATCTCGTGCATACTTTGCATCTCTTAAGACCATTGACACCCCTACATGGCCACTTGATAGTGAGGCATCGCACCATGTCACCGCGGATTTGAATAATCTCTCACTTCATACTCCTTATAAAGGGTCTGATGACGTTATGATCGGCGACGGCTCGGATCTTCATATTACTTATACTGGTTCCACGACCCTACCCATACCTACTCATACTTTTAATTTACACAATATCCTTTACGTGCCTAACATGAAAAAGAACCTTATTTCTATCTATCAATTTTGCAATACTAATCACGTTTCTATTGAATTCTTATCCATTATTTTTCATGTGAAGGACCTAAGTACGGGGGCAATCCTTTTGACGGGCAAAACTAAAGATGACATTTATGAGTGGTCAACCTCCTCTCCAAATGTGTCTTCTCCGCTCGTTGTCTTTTCAAGCATCAAGGCTACTTCGTCCAAGTGGCACTCTAAATTAGGTCATCTATCATCACCTATTCTTCAACATGCTATGTCAACATTTTCTTTACCTCATTCTATGTCACAAAACTCTCATTGTAATGCATGCTTAAGCAATAAAAGTCACAAGCTTCCTTTTTCTACATCTACAATTGTTTCATCTCACCCTTTATAAATCATATTTTCTGATGTTTGGACCTCTCCCATTTACTCTGTTGATGATTTCAAGTATTATGTTATTTTTGTTGATCATTTTACGCGTTATGTGTGGTATTATCCCCTCTTAAAGAAGAAATCTCATGTTTGTGATATTTTTATCCGCTTCAAAGCACTAGTAGAAAATCACTTCAAACACTCTATTGTCACTATTTACTCTGATAATAGTGGGGAATATCAAGTACTAGATCAATTTTTATCTCTTTATGGAATTTTTCATCTTACCTTTCCCCCAATTCACCTAAATACAATGGTCTCTCCGAACGTCAGCATCGACATATTGTAGAAACTGATCTTTCTCTACTTACTCATGCCTCACTCCTACTCACATACTGGAACTATGCCTTTGCTACTGCTGTGTATCTCATCAATCACATGCCAACACCTACACTTTCTCTTTTCTCTCCTTATGAGTCTCTTTTCCGCTCTCCACCGAACTACACAAAGCTCCATATCTTTAGTTGTTTATGTTATTCATGGCTTCATCCCTATTCTAATCACAAACTTGAGACTCGATCCATCCCTTATGTGTTTGTTGGGTACTTCCTAACCTAAAGTGCATATCTCTGTCTTGATCCTTCCACTTCCAAAATCTATACATCCCTTCATGTCAAATTTGTAGAATCCGTCTTTCTATTCAAATCTACTCAAACTAAACTTAGTCGTCCAAGTCCAGATTCACTCCTAAATTGGTTTCCATCTGCATTATTTCTTTCCACTAAGGTTACGCCACTCAACACTTCCTCAACAGCCTAGCCCCCGGGCTCGGATCCATCTCACTACCAATTTTCGATCGCCCTCCCACATCCTCGGTTGATTGCACTCCATCGAAACTTTGTGTCCCATTACCGACCTTTCACTCCCTCTCTACCAAACTTCAGTCGATCGACCTATACCATCCGGTTGACTAGAACAGTCCAGAGACACCATCAATAGCCTATAAAACCCACCCCTTCTCTCTTAGCACTCTCTCAAGATCCCCTTCCTCTAAACCCACCCACCAATATCCACACCATGACCACTCGTGCTAAAAACAATATCCATAAACCTGTCCAAAAACTTAATCTTACCGCTACTATCGCCTCAAACCATCAAACTGAGCTGCATATAGTGACCCAGGTCCTTAAAGATCCTAAATGGCATCACCCTATATCTGAAGAGTATGATGCTTTTATGTGGAATGGAACATGGGAACTTATCCCACTTGATTCAACACAAAATCTTGTTGGTTGTAAATGAATTTTTAGAATTAAACGTTTATCTGATGGCTCTATTGACAGGTACAAAGTGCGACTAGTTGCTAAAGGGTTCTATCAGCACCTTGTTGTTGATTATCATGACACATTCAGTCCGGTTATCAAACCTACCACTATTTGCTTGGTTCTTAATCTTGCGGTTAGTCGTGGGTGGCCTCCTCATCAACTTGATATCAAAAATGCCTTTCTACAAGACCATCTCTCTGAAGATGTTTTCATGGCATAACCACCAAGTTTTCTTTATCGTGATAATCACACACATGTCTGCAAGTTATGCAAGGCTATATACAATCTCAAACAAGCACTATGGGCTTGGTACCATGAGCTAAGACAATTTCTTTAGCCTCTGGGTTTACAAAATCTCATGCAGACACATCACTTTTTGTCTTCAACAATAATGGTAATCTAATCTATATTTTTATATATGTTGATGACATAATTATTACTGGATGCAATGCCACTACAGTTCAACAATTTATTGATCTTATTGGCAAACGATTTTCTATCAAAGATCTTGAAGATTTGACTTACTTTCTTGGTGTTGAAGTTGCTACCACTTCCAATAATTTACTTCTCTCTCAGCAGAAATATATCATAGATCTTTTCGCCCGTACAAATATGACTGGGGCCAAACCTGTCACCACTCCACTTGCCACTGAACTAACACTTACAGTAATTTCTGAAACTGCATTGACAGATCCTTCTGAATACAGAACAATTATTGGTAGTCTCCAATACTTGTGCCTCACTCGCCTTTTGTTAATAAGTTGTCTCAATTCGTGCATCGACTCACTACTAATCATTAGAATGTTATCAAGTGTTTACTTTGCTATCTTTCTGGTATAGCTGATTATGGTCTTGCCTTACACCGTCATACATCTCAATTTCTTCAAACCTTTTCAGATACTGATTGGGTCGGTAATAAGGATGACTATACCTCCACCAGTGCCTATGTTATTTATCTAGGTCGCAATCTGATCTCCTGGTCCTCTAGGAAACAATGCACGGTTGCACGCTCCTCAACTAAAACTTAATATCATTCTGTCACTGCTATAGCTACTAAGTTATGTTGGATTTGTTCTCTTCTAACTGAGCTTGGTATTTGTCTTCTTGCTGCTCTAATTATCTATTGTGACAATATTAGTATAACTCATCTTTGCTCCAATCCTGTCTTCCGTTTATGCATGAAGTATATTGCGATTGATTATCATTTTATTAGGGATCAAGTACAAAGTAGAGCTTTACGTGTTACTCATGTTTCCTCAGAAGATCAATTAGCCAATGTCTTAACCAAGCCTCTTCAGCGCGCTCGCTTTCAACTTTTGAAGAATAAGATTGGACTATCCACAGGAGCTCCATCTTAAGGAGCATATTAGAGGAATTAATTTATTAATTATTTAATTATATACTTATATACTTATCTAATTAATTTCCTATTTAGATTTTGTGAATAATTTGAATCGAAAGCAAATCTCATAGATTAAGTTGATTTAGATATTTAATTGACCCAATCTTATTTTGTACTTGTACATGTACCTCATCTTTATTCCATAGAAATCAACTCATTTTTTCCAATCTCTATAAATATTATCCCCATCATATTCTAATATCGATACAAAACGTCAGTCACCATTATTATCTTTTCTAGCTTCTCGATCTATCCAGCCTAAAAATCGTTCTTTTTACTTCATTTGTCTTGGGCACGCAACATATGTGGACATACACACCGATTTATTTATATGTATATATATAGTTAATATCTACAAAAAGCTGGATGCATGAAGAAAGAGTGTCATAGTGATAGTAACCCATGGTTGAGTGGAAGTGCATATTGAATGGCAGTAGCTCAAAGATCATCTAAGGAAAAGTAAGCCTATTATAACTTGATAGTTCAGGATGCTGATCATAATTTGAGGGTCACCCTGAAATCACTATCCATAAAGATATGCCTTTGGATTTCATTCTACACGTGTCAGGCAACCAACGGCTGTGAATTAATAAAAAACATTAAAAAAAGGAAAAAAAAAAACAATAAATAAAACAATAAAGAGGGGGTGGGGAATTCAACTATAGAAGGCAATATCTACGATACCTACGCGGCTACGCCTGTCCAGCGATGCTATAATATGTGATCTGAGTTTCAAACCGAGTAATATATATTTGGGTCTATTCTCTCACAGATTATGTAAACAAGACCTTATACATTTACACGTTTGAATTCCAAAAAGCATTATCTTCAATTCTCAAAGGACTTGTATATATATAGGTCACCCATGAATAGGTTTTTTTTTTTTTTTTACCTATTTATATGTATTATTTTTTTTAATTAATAATTATCACGTCTATTCTTTTATTTTTACTTATCCATAAATATTATTTTTTCAATTAAAAATCAAAATTATCACGCACTTTTTTTCAGTGAGAGAGAAAAATATTAAATAATGTGTATTTAATTTTATTATTTATCTATATAGATAGCAATCTAGTATTTTTTTACCTATCCATAACTATTGTTTTCCCCAATTAAAATTTAAAATCATCACGTACGCCTTTTCATGGTAAAAGATGAAGAAAGAAGTATTAAATAATGTATATTTATTTTTATTATTTTTTTTCTACTGCTGAAATTATAATAATTGTTAAATAATAATTCAATAGCTAAAAAAAAATACGATAAAGTAAAAAAATATTTATTGGATTGGGACCATATTTATTGCAATTCAAGTTAACAATAGAGGAATATTGGATGAAGTTCACGAGCAGAATCCAAGTTGACTTACATATTTATATAATATTATACATGTTGTACTCACATGCATTCATAATCATATAGCTGGCATCCTTTTGCTTCCTTCTGAAGTATCGTGAGAGAATGGTGCCACCCGGAGACAGATAATATATATATAGGTTCCCAATTTAATAATTTTTTTTCTTTTTTACCTATTTATAAGTATATTTTTTTCACTCATTACATTATTGATCTAATAATTACTATAATTTGAGTAATTGAAAAAAAATAATAAAAAAAATACTTATTGTTTAATAATTTTATCTCTCCATTTTTTATCATGAAAGTACATGCGTGTGTGGTGAATTTTTAAAAACAATAGCGATGAATAAGTAAAAACAATATCTGGTGCCCATATATATATACGGCACTAATCCAATAGGTTTTTCTATTTTTATTGTTTTTTCCTATTAAAATTCATAATGCATATTTTTTTATGGTAAAAATTAGAGAAAGAAAAATATTAAATAATGAGTATTTTGTTATTATTTTTTTCCCTAATTACCCGAATTATGATAGCCGTTAAATTATGATTCAATGGCTAAAAATAAAAATACTTATAAATAAGTAAAAGAAAAATGCCTATTAGATTGGGAACCTCTATATATATATATGTATGTGTGTTTATATATATATATATATATATATATATATATATATATATACCGTGAAGCAGAAGCTAACTAGTTTTCCTTTTAACAAACTAACGGAAGCCGCTGCCGGATTTCGTAACATAACCCGCATATATGTCAGCCTTTTTAGTTCGTTAATTTATTTATTATTATAATTTTTTAAAATTTGCTTAAACCCTTTTTCATTTTTTTTTTTTTTTTTGGATAAACTATATGTGTGTCATGCTCTTTCTAGGTTTAAAGATATGAAAAAGGGTACTGTTCGTGTACAACTTGGTTTAATTAACATGAGGACATAATATAAGTAAAATAAAGTGGTGAGTTTAAGTACTTATACCATTCCCTTGTTTTTATTACTATATACTCTCTTGGAATTTAAAAATCTCTAAGTATGCCAGAAGCTCCTAACAACTTATATAAGGAGACAGAATAATGTTTCTCTAGTAATATCATGGAAGATAAAAATAACAAGTCGTTGCAATACATTGAAGACGTTACCACTAACGCCGATGAAGTTCAAAGAAGGGTTCTATTTGAAATCCTTTCCCGCAGTGCCAACGTTGAGTACTTGCAAAGACATGGCCTTAAAGGCCAT
Organism: Trema orientale; assembly: GCA_002914845.1. Lineage (NCBI taxonomy): Eukaryota > Viridiplantae > Streptophyta > Magnoliopsida > Rosales > Cannabaceae > Trema > Trema orientale. Next base: position 269,612 of record JXTC01000190.1, read on the forward strand.
GTGGATAGAGAAACTTTCAAGAAGGTGATGCCTATTGTTACTTATGAGGATCTGAAGCCTGATATTGATCGTATTGCTAATGGTGACACCTCTCCTATTCTTTGTTCCGAACCCATTTCCGAGTTTTTAACTAGGTAAGACTATAAAAGTACTTACGCTAATCTTATTATATATAGTTTCTTCATTAAGTTCTTTATTACAATTTTCCTTTTAAATATCATTTTTGCTTTTATATACTGTAGCTCTGGAACATCCGAGGGAGAGAGGAAACTAATGCCAACTATAGAAAAAGAGCTCGAAAGGCGGTATCTCCTTTACAGCCTCTTAATGCCTGTGATGAGCCAATTTGTTCCAGGTTTGGACAAAGGCAAAGGAATGTATTTCTTGTTCGTGAAATCCGAGGCTAAGACCCCAGGTGGACTAGTAGCTCGTCCAGTTCTAACCAGCTATTACAAGAGCTCCCATTTCAGGAACCGTGATCATGGCCATGATATTGATCCTTACACCAACTATACGAGCCCAGACGACACGATTCTCTGCCAAGATTCATACCAAAGTATGTACTCTCAACTGCTTTGTGGGCTATGTCAAAACAGGGAAGTTCTTCGGGTTGGTGCAGTTTTCGCTTCCGGATTCATTCGTGCCATCAAATTCCTCGAAAAGAATTGGGTTTCTTTGGCTAATGATATCCGGACCGGAACCTTAAACTCCAAGATCAACGACATGTCTGTGAGAGATTCCGTCATGAAAATTCTCAAACCGGATCCTGAGCTGGCAGATTTCATTGAGGCTGAATGTGAAAGAGAATCATGGAAAGGGATTATAATTAGGTTGTGGCCAAACACCAAGTATATAGATGTTATTGTGACAGGAACCATGTCACAGTATATTCCTACCCTAGACTATTATAGCAATGGCCTCCCCCTTGTTTGCACCATGTATGCTTCTTCCGAGTGTTACTTTGGCCTCAATCTAAACCCTCTTTGTAATCCAAGCCAAGTCTCTTATACACTTATTCCCACTATGGCCTATTTCGAGTTCCTTCCTGAGAATAGTAAGAATGGCGCCTATGTTACTAATTCCACTTCTGAACCAATAATATCCCTCAACCAAGAAAAAAACCAAGAACTGGTTGACCTTGTTGACGTCAAAGTTGGAGAAGAATATGAGCTTGTTGTCACCACTTATTCAGGCAACACTTTTGTTTATTATATGAAAGGTTTACATATATCTATGTATATATTATATTATTCATGGAATAACTTTTATGATATATTGCAGGGCTTTATCGGTATCGTGTTGGAGATATACTAAGAGTATCAGGCTTTAAAAACAAGGCACCACAATTCAACTTCGTACGAAGAAAGAATGTGGCTTTAAGCATTGACTCTGATAAAACAGACGAAGTTGAGCTCCAAAATGCGGTGAAGAACGCCACCAGCAAGCATCTTTACCCCTTTGGTGCGTCTCTTATAGAGTACACGAGTTTTGCGGACACGTCAGCCATTCCAGGGCACTACGTCCTATATTGGGAGATTAGCCAAAATGGGACGAACCCAATTCCTCATTCAGTTTTTGAGGACTGTTGTCTTACAGTCGAAGAGTCCCTTAACAGTGTGTACCGCCAAGGCCGAGTATGTGACAAGTCCATTGGACCGCTTGAGATTAAACTAGTGGAGAATGGAACGTTTGACAAGCTCATGGACTATGCCCTTAGCCAGGGTGCGTCCATAAACCAGTATAAGGCACCACGGTGCGTGAAAAGCGCACCTATTGTGGAGCTTTTGAATTCGAGGGTGGTTTCCAATTACTTCAGTCCAAAATGCCCCATTTGGGTTCCTGGTCATAAGCTATGGTGCACTAGTAGTACTATTCAGAATTGAAAAGTGTTTTTTTTTTTTTTTTTAAGGAATGAAAATGTTTGAGTCTATATATATATATATATGTATGTTTAACAACCATTTTCGGTGGAATTAATGGGGGTGGTAACTGAACAATTGAAATGTAACAAATGTCTATTTTATTGACCCCATCTTTAATTAAAAAACAAATGTTGTTAAATGGTTACTTGCCAAAATTGTTTCTTATTTCAAGAATAGGTATTTGATTTTCCACCTGAATAATCAAGCTTTAACACTTACCTCTACGATATTTTTCTGACAAAGGGTCCAATTTTCTTTCAAAGTAACAAGGGAAACTAGAGTGAAAGTCCATTTTAATTTGGACACTTGAGTATTCTAAAAGGCCCAAGTAACTGTATCCATGAGTTTACCATAGCATAGGCCTAAGATCAAATCGACAAACAACCCCAATCCGCACCTGCTATTTACACGAAACAGGGGCAGCGTTGACTGGACTTTGGCTTATGATCACGTATCCTTCAAACTTTATGAAAAAGTCTCAATGTAACAATATAGTTGTTTGAAAAATGTTAAAAAAGCACTCCACATTTTTGTTAGTTTGTGCTAACCACGATAGGCATCTTATGACATTGCTGAATATATTTAGACACGTTGAATTTCTTTTTCTCTCTTTATATGAGTGGGTTAAGTGGGTGAAGCAGGTTACGTAAGGGTAAGGGCTACGACTTTGGGAGAATTTTTTGTGTTTATTATTTGCAAAAAAAAATACCTCAACTATAGTTTCTTGTAAATTTAATATTGTTTTTTGATTATTTTCATATTTCAAATCTCTATAAATTTGTATTTTCTAAGTATAAATTGACCAATAAATTTTTCAATTTGAATGGATGAGATTTTATTTCTAATGACTAACACAAAAAATTTATTAAAAATAATTATTAAAAATGACTTAATTTGTACACAAAAATTATAAATTTACATATATTTAAAATATGAAAATATAATTTTGGGGTTTGAACAAAAATGCCCCACTTTTGGGAATGCTGTTCGGTAAATGTTCTTTTTTAACCTAATGAACAAAAATATCCCTTTTTATTATATGTATTTTCTTAGTGCCAAATTTACCCTTAAACTCTAGCATCGATCTCGCTCATCGTCTAGCTCTTCGTCTACTTCCTCAGTGACGAGCCGCTCGTCCTCCTCGGCTGCACCATCGACGACTATCCATCGTCGAACCTGAATCGGGTTTCCCGGAGCCCTAATCGGTTTAATCTTGCTCCAGATCCGAGAGACAATCCATCTAGGGTAGGTTCCTTCACAAGAGGGTGATTCAGCTGGTGATGTCGCCGAAGCTCCGGTGAGAGAGAATCTGATCGAGAAGCTTATGGAAATCGGAATTGGCTCTGACCAGACCCGATTAGATGGCCTGATCTGCCATTGCTGTACCGACGGCGAAGAGGCCAGGGCTAACGATTGAGGATGCCAGGAAGTTACTTAGAGTTACGCAGTTGGAGGCGGCGAAATCAAGGTTGAAGGAGGTTCAAAAGAGCTGGATATCGTATCTGGGGTTTATTTTATTTTCTTTTTCCTTTTTTTTTTTTTTTTTTTTGTTGGAAGTACCGAGAGTTTATTCAGATATGTGAGGAAGGCCGGATATGTGAGGAGGTTGTTCCAATTGGGATTACGCCCGAGAGCTTGCGATATTCATCTATTCATATAAATTAACTAACTAATTATATACCTCGTATGAACCCTTTTTTCCTTTTAAATCAATAACAAACAGATTAGTAACTAATTAATATGCCATGTATAACATATTTAATACTAATACACCGCGTATTTAATATACCACATATTAATAAACAGATATATATCCCCTTAAAGAAAAATACACATATATCAATAATATACACTAGTAAATTTATATACATCTAACTATATGCACGGCAAATTACGACGAAGGGGGTTGGCCTAAGTGCTAAGAGTATCCAGTACCAGAGATCTCGATTCTAGGTTCGAATCACACCAAGAATAGATGTGAAAACCAGATTAGGTAGTAGAATGTATTTTCCTAAAAATCAATCTTATGTACCAGTAAATTAATTGTGCATCCCGGTAAATTTACTAGTGTATATAATTGATTTACCTATGTATATAATTAATTTATTATTGTATAAGATTGATTTACCGTGATGGTAAATAAATTATATATATACGTGTAAATTAATTATCTACACCGGTAAATTAATTATATATTATGGTAAATGAGATATATGCACCAATAAATGAATTATATACTATGGTAAATAATTTATATACACTGATAAATTAATTATATATTATAGTAAATGAATTATAAATTATAGTAAATAAAAATTTATACAATAAATGAATTGAATTATATATTATAGTAAATGAATTATATATATTGGTAATAAATTATATAATATGGTAAATAAAAAATACACCACTAAATGAATTATATGGTAGATAAATTATTTGCAACGGTAAATAAAAAATTTACACCAATAAATGAAAATTTTACACCGGTAAATAAATTATATACTGTAATAAATGAAATATATACTATGGTAAATGAATTATATATGTTAGTAAATTAATTATACACCTCGGTAAATAAAAAATTTATATCGGTAAATGAAATATATACTGTGGTAAATAAAAAATTACACCCGTATATGAATTATATACTATGGTAAATGAAAAATTTATACCGGTAAATGAATTATATACTGTGGTAAATAAATTATATATATTGGTAAATTAATTATATACTCCGTTAAATAAAATATTTATACTGGTAAATGAGATATATATTATGATAAATGAAAAATATATACCAATAAATAAATTATATACTATGGTAAATTAATTATATATACAAGTAAATAAAAAAATAACACCAGTAAATGAATTGTATATATTAGTAAATTAATTATATACATCAGTAAATAAAAAATTTACACCAGTAAATGAATTATATACTATAGTAAATGAAAAATATACACTAGTGAATGAATTATATATTATGGTAAATGAATTATATATGTTGGTAAATTAATTATATATATGAATATATCAAATTAACTTATATAGGGGTATAATGGTAAAATATAATTATTAAAACTTAAAAGGGGATATTTTTATCAATGAAATAAAAATGAGATATTTATTAACACATAGCTTTAAAAAAGGGTATGTGGTGTAGTTTCCTCCATAATTTTGCATAAACCAAAATACAGAGTTAAAATTGCAAAATGTCATATTTTAGGGGTTTTTTTTTTTTAGTTATCCTTATTTTGATAAAAACATAGAAAGAAAGGAGGAATAGGGCGAGCCATCTCTTCTGACCGTTACTATATATAAGAGTTTCTAACTACGCTAATGGAATATTCGTTAATAGCATTAATTTCAACCAGGATTTGGTTTTGAAATTTATAAAGTAACAATTAATATTAAAGTACACTCCTTAATTAATATGTGGGGCTAAACATCGCATATGTCTCTTAGCTATACTCTATATCATGCATGTTGGTAAAATACTTGCCAAGAATTAAGTCATTAACGACATGTTTGTTTTAGTTCAATGAGCAAAAAGAGATGTTTGTTTTAGTTTAATGAGTTAAAAGAGACGCGGTTCCCTTCAGTAAAAAATAAAATATACATCTATATGAGACACGGGTGATATATATATATTTATATACAAGCATGTTATTTCTGTTCTAAGAGACAATAGTAGAGAGGATATATATATATATATATATAACGTTTTTAATCAAGACACTATCCAAAATAGTAAAGGACATGACATTGAAGAAACACAATTAGGGATGAGATTAGAAACAAAATATAGGTTTTTATCAAACTATGACATCAAAACAAAGGATGTACGTGTCGTTTACATTTCTAGAAGTACTAACTAGAAACGACCTCAATAATAAACGACATGTCATTTTGTGAGATAATTAAGTGGCAAATTTGAGAATTGTTGGCGGTACTTCTCTGAGAGCAACAAAACCTGATCGGCTTCTCTATGGCATTTATGTTGTCCATAACTAGTTTAGTAGCTTGGTATATTAGAAGTAAGCAATATGTATTTTCTCCTATAAAAATATAGATAACATATTCATACACGTTATGTGAGCTGGATTAATGAGACATAACATTTCCTCGAATTTTAGAAAAATAAATAAATCAATCTGGTGGACATAAACAAAAGCTGCATACTGATCAAACACAAGTCCAAAAGATTGATGGATAAAGTACAAAGCTTCTAACAAATTGTGATCGTAGCATTAGTAGAAGCCCAAGAAAATCCCATAACTTGTGACCTAATTATGTTTTGTTGCCTGCGGAAATCTCTGGCATTAGAAATATACTGTTCGGTGCATAAAGTCATTTCTTGCAAGGCCGTCCCATGCTTGAGCAAGAATTTTGCTAGGCTAACCTCCTTCTTGCATTTGAAAAGCCCATAGATCGTTAATATCTTAAGGTGTTGCAGAAAAGAGTTTAAAGTTTCGGCTTGAGATTCCCAGTATAATTCTTCCTGATCAGAGCTAGGCTGCACGTCCCCCAGATCACTTTTCCATTCCTACCTCAGGACAAAAAAAAGGTAAATAACTAAATCACTGTAAATAAATATAATCAACACCAAATTAGTTCATATGTCTATTGAGCAATGTTAAAAGGTATTATTGATATTTACACTATAAAGTGACAGAGTGAACCTCATCTTTAAACTTACAATTGGTCACCGGGCATATTTATTGGTAAGTGATGCTAGGCACCGTTAATAGTACATGCATGTTGCGTCTGTGATTGTTAATTAAAGATTTTATAGTTCATCTACGTGTTGACTAATTGGACTTTAGGAAGAATTAATTATAATTCAGCTGTAAAGCTAGTTGGGCTTAGGAAGAGTTTGTGTATAACTAGGATAGTTGGATAATACTACCACTCTAATGACATGTTTACTTCGCCGTAATTATAATCGGAATAAATAAAAAGGGAAATGAAAGGGAGAAAAATGGAGGAAAATCAGAAACATTAATTATATTACGTTGTTTACTTTAAATTTATGGGAAAGGGAATCAAAACAATTAAACACTATTCATATGTTCACTTAACACAAGAAACATAATGGGAATGCTATAATTGACTAAATTATAGATATTTTGGGAATAAAATTATATTTTAATATTTTAATTATAAATAGATAGATAAGAGTCTTTACAAGTAATGATATTCCTTAGGATGTTAGGAGGGAAAGCATTCCCATTCTTTTCTCCCAATTTTATGTGGACCCCACACAGTTCTCCCATTTCCATATTTTAGTAAACAACTAAATGGGAATCATTACCACATATATGATTCCCATTACCCTTTAGTAAACATGCCATAAATGGAATATATCCGTAAATTCAAATGGTTTCTATTAGAATTAGTAGTCTTAATGCTATTGCGAGTAGCAAATTTTTTTTAAAAAAATAAAACATGCTCTTCTTTGGAATATCATTATTGGAAGCAAAAAACTTCAATAATAGTACACACCACATCACAAAAAGATTATAATTTCAAACTTCTCAAAGAGAAGAAATGAAAAGTGGATTACGAACAAGATTTGTGGGTTACTATCTAGGATAACAGGGCCCACTAGCATTAATTGCCTTCAATTGCTCCTGGACTGTATTCTGGGTGGAGAAGACTAAGGTTTGTAAGATGCTCACAATTTATGAGATCCACGCTCGTAAAAAAAAAAAAAAAAGAACAATTCAACCGTCTAACCAGATCTAAATCAGAGAAGAAATATCAGATTCAAGATCTGGTAAATGGGCTAAGAATCTACCCAAAGATGGTACTACAACCAGATCTAATATCTGGACTTATTAGAAAACTAAAAAAAGGAAAAAAAAAAAATCTCTCATCCCTAAGAATAGATCACAGAGAAGAGAAAGAAGAGGATGAGGAGGAGGAGGAGGAGGAGAAGAGGAGAAGGAGGAGAGAGGAGGTCAGAGAAGGATAGGGGTCTCCCTCTCCGGCCTCTGTGAGCAATTAAGGAAGTCTTGTTTTATTAGAGAGAGGAGGGTAGCTTGGTAGATAGAGAGAAAATGCGTACGTTTTCATTTCGAGTAGCATATTTTGAAATCTATAAATAGGCCTTGTATTCAGTCACATGGAGACAATGACAGAAGCCAACATAGCAAAAAGAGAAAGATATTTCTATTAACTTGATGAGAAAGGTCTTGGATACATGGTAATGGGAGAGAAGCCAACATAGCAAAAAGAGAAAGATATTTCTATTAACTTGATGAGAAAGGTCTTGGATATATGGTAATGAAAACTAAGAGCAGCCGGTTAGGCAAACTAAGATTGTAATTGCTCTCTTTCTCTTTCTTCGTACAACGTTGTCGGTGGTCTCCCATGGACATGTAATTTAGATTAAAACTGCATTATTGGCTATGTTGTTGTCACAACAAGTGGTGTATCAACGCTTTGAGAGAGATTTATGGCTTCAATCAGAGGACAATTTCAAAAACAAAATAAGAAAATCAAAGACAAAGGCAAAGAACTTGTGGTATGCTAATTTGGCTTTTGAAATGCATTAAAGTGCAAAGATTTTACTAATTATTTTAGTTAAAGAATCAATGAGATTTTGATTCAAACTTTCAACTTTCATACAAGACCATGAAAGTACTCATTTACGCAATATGAAATGTTGGTATTGACATGTATTGCATTGGAATTTAATGCCATGGTTGTTGGCCTTGAAATTATCGATCTTGATTTGGTTAATGATGTAGAGATAGAATTAGAGGAAGGAAATATACAGGGCAAATAAAAGAATTGAAGTAGAATTCGATAATCGGTGCACCTGATGTAACATGAATTGAGTTTAGGAAAGTCATTGATAGTATAAAGAGAAATAGCTTGTACATAGTGCTTAGATTAGAAAAAGGATATAACGAGAGAAGATAGGCTCAGGCTAAAAAAAAATTTCAAGCAACGATGAGATGGTCATAAAAGATTCTTTAAGAGTGTTCGGTTTAAAAGGAAGCTATCAATTAAGTACCAATTTTTGGGCAAAGAAAATATTAGATGATTGATTCACGTTGGTTGGATGGCAGCTAAGAAATTGAATCAATAGCCAATATGGCCATGAGAATTTTTGGTTTGTAGCTGTTTAATTAAATGTTTTGTAATTCAACTAGGAGTTGAACTAGTTGGATTTGGACAGAGTTTGTGTGAGACTAAAATAGTTGGATAATACAAGGATTTCTATTAGCTGGGATTAGAATTAGTCCTAAAAAAGTATCCCAAAAAATAGGGAAAAAAATCATTTTGCCCAAATTACTCCTCCTTGTGTCGAAATTTCGAGCCAAGATAGCAAAAAGAGGGAGATAATAATTCTCTCTAAGTTGGTGAGAGCACTTTTTGAAGTTTTAGTGATTGAAAACTGAGACTGAAGTCAGGCTCTTGAAGTTTTCAAGAGTGTGAAAACTAAAAGTAGTTCAAGAGTGTGGAAACTAAAAGTAGTGTATGTGTGTAACTATAGGTATAATGACTTGGGATTTTCAGGTAGATGAAAACTAAGTATAATTGTTCTTTTTTCCCATGAAACACTTGTTGGTGGACTGTGTGGATATAAGCAATTAGGCCGAATCACATTAAAAACTTGTATTCTTAATTATGTGTTGCTTAGATTGAAATTCAATCTAAATTTTAGATCAAGCTATATATTCTTTCGTCATGTGCATGGTTGTTAGAACAGTTCGTTAGTAATTTTTCATGTATTCTACTAGGAAAAAAAATCATGATACATCATTAATATAATGGCAACGTTAAGATACATGCACTTTTAGAAATAGTATAATATACTATAGTAAATATGTGTACTTACTCTTTTTTCAGTCTTGTTAGTAAACTTAAGAATGAGACTGTGCAGCATAGGAGAGCTTCTAAACATGGACGCTAATCCAGGGACAGTATTCTTGTTGACACCCGTATGCAACTCCAAACTCGTTAGGTTCTTAAAAGGGTGAAGCTTAACTCCAAAATAATTATCGTTAGAAAGAATCTGCAAAGACGAAAAGAGTACGTACTTGAATACAGCTTAACTATCAAATACTTTATATCATGCAGCTAAAACATCATCATACAAGTTAAGTTCGTGTACTATAGTACTTGTACCTCAATATATTGGCTTTCTTCAAATTTTAAGCAAGGGACACAAGAGAGACCTGTTAAGAAATTGGACAAACCCTTAAGTTTGGCCACACACCTATTTTTATGATCAAAACCTCTAAAAGAACCAATAGAGGCCACGTGAAGATTACTCGCATTAACGAGAGAAGTATTAGTAACATAATTATTTTCCCAAGTGAGGAATTTTAGTCTTGGCGCGTCAACCCTCACGCAACTGATCATCCTGTTACTGAAACAACTCTCGACTCTCAGTCTCTCCAGTTTTGGACTACAAATATCCAAAACTAATAGCTGAAAGCAGTCCTTGAGTTCAAATTCTTCAAGGGATCGACACCCAATCCTTAATTGCTTCATTCCAGTCCAAAGCTCCAACCTTAGTTTCTTCATCATGGGGAAAGACGAATCCGAGAACAAATCCATGAGAGCGCCACAATTAGCATCATTACCGCGAAAAATGACACGCGATACTGACAACGACACGAGAGATCGAAACCCACCTTTCATGACGGACAAATCCTGGGGTAACCTAAACCAACTGCCACACGATGTCGATCTCGATCTCATTCCGAGAACGCGCAAGGACTCGCTCAACATCACGCTCCTCGGGAAGCTAATGCAGTCTTCCGTGGCAACTTGGAGATCAAGTTCTTGGACATTATGACGAACCGCGCGGCGGATCACGTCGTTGAGACGAGAAAAGGAAATTGTGGAAGTGGTATGGAACCGTAGGGACCGAATATCGGAGTTTGTTCTGACTTTGTCACGGAGATTCAGGACCTGAGAGATGGGGTCCGACGTCATGAGGTCTTTGTAGTAAGGTTTGCGAGTGTAGATTGATCTTTTTGGGGTAGGGAATGAGATAGAATCAGCTGCGGTGAAGTCCAGGTCCGGGAAGGTGGACCAGAGTGACCTCCACCTCTTGGACAGGACGCTAGTTTTGGCCACGGTTTTGATTGGCAGGAGAAGGAGAATGTGGTGGAGAAGAGCGTCCGGGAGCTCGCTGATTCGATCGATTCCGTCTCCATTGTTGTAGATTCTCCAAAGCTTTCCCTTCTTTGCGGATCTTGTTTCCATTATTAACTCAAATAATATTATTCATGAAATATTTATATCATGGTCATATTGTTTTGGCTTTTGCTGAGTGATCGGTGAGATTTAATTGAGTGTGAGTCGGAGACTGTGAGCATGATCTATACTTACTAGGGTTTTGAAACTTTCAACTAGAGAACGAGAACGGCGTTTTGAATTTTTTTTTTGTTTTTTTTCTTTTTAATAATTTAGAGTTTGTTTCGGAAAATAATATCTTTTAAATTGGAAAAATAAAAACAAATTGTTATTTATTTAGCATTAATTTTTTTAAATGATAATTTATCCGGCAAGATAATCTCAAAATCACCTCCCTCTTTTTTAACTAAATATTACGGTTAACCTTCTGTTCTCATAAAATGCAAAAGTGTCTCCTCTCTCTATATTTTAAAATAGGAAAAAAGTATTACCACGTCTGCCTTTTTCGTCAAACTTAAATTACGAAATGTCTAAAATACCCTAGTATATATTTCCAAAATATATTACCAAATACTCACATATCTAATTAGTTTTTATTTTTAAAAAAAAAAAACTTTTTCTTAGATTATAAAAAAAATCTCAATAATTATTATTTTGGTAATAATTTTTAAAATATTTTTTGTAATTAAAAGATTAAAAAAAAGTTATTTGGATATCAATATCTAAGGGTATTATTGTTATTTAAGAAAGATTTTAATCAAAAATTTGACCAAAAAATGAGGGATTATTTTTTTCCTATTTTAACAAATAGATGAGATACTTTTAGATTTTATGAAAATAAAGGGTAAAATGTGGTATTTAACTCAAGCCGAAAGGGTGATTTTGGGATTATTCTTTTATTATTCGGCATTATTCCCACCAACAAAGTAAGCTAAAATTTGGCAACTCTAAAATTTGGCATTATATATATATATATAGGGTAAGTCTTCAATGGGTGTTTTTATTTTTGTTCTATGGGTGGATAAATTTGACTAATTTTGAAATAAATTTACAATAATAAGTCATCTCTTTAAATATATTAATTTCTATTTCTTTTTTATTTATTTCCTTTTTGAAAATTTAATTTGAAGTTTAAGTTTTTAATTACTTTTAATTTAAAATTATATGTAATTGTATTTTTAATATTTCATAAAATTTCTTTTTTACTGTACAAAAGGTAAAATCCAAGGTAGTATAATTTTCATATTATGAATAAGTTATTTTCTTAAATAACAAAAAATGAATAAAGCAACTATATTGAAAGAAGATTTGTTTTTAAAAAAAAATTATGCGTGAAACAACTTAAAATTTGTACATCATTTGTTTTTTTTCTTTCTAATGAATAAGATAGTTGAGAGTGATTTGGGATTATTAAGTATTTTTCACTAGTTTCATTTTCTTATAAAAAAAAATAAAAAAAAATTGACCAACTCATCAGATTACCCATCGTTTTTGTTTTAAAAGAATTTTCTATATTTATATATAGATTAATTATAATAATATTTTTAGTAAATCCACTAACATTATTTTAGCCATTAGATTAAAATCCAATAGCCCAAATTAGAGTACCCATCTATGGAATAAAAATAAAAATCTCCATTGAAATATCAACCATATATATATACCTCAAAAACATAAACTAATCCAATCCAATTGTCAAACATATCCCTTAATGACATATATATATATATACTAATCCTTTTAGTTTACGTTTAGATATAATGTATTGGATATATATATATATATATTAACTGAGTCTTAGAGAGTGACTTATTATTATGCATTGATTAATGTAGGGTTGCTCAAAATTTAAATCAAACTGGTTAAACCGACCACTCTAATCTAATCCAATTACCAAAAATTAGATATTTGATTACAATTTGTTTGGATTAGATTGGATTGGAGGTTAAATTCTAGATTATTTTAATTGTATTGGTTCGTTTGATAGATTTTATTGTAAAAAATCAAATTAGAACTAAACTAATCCAGTCTACATTTAAATAAGTTAAAAAATAATTATATTTAAGTATTTTTCTATTTTTGGTAGGTGTATATCTTAATATAGACCTTAACCCAACAGATATATAAAAACTCTAAGGTAACTAAGTAGCATGCTCCTCTCTTTCCCGCATAATTTCATCTCCTTAGAAATATATTGGGAAAAAGTAAAGAGTTTAGAATTCAAGAGTTTTATTATACTTTATGAGTTCTGACTTTTTGTTTTAGTTTGAAATATAGTGGGAAAAAGTCTCAAATAATTAGCCTATAATTGATTACAAAAATCAGTACAATCCAATTGCTAATTGGACTGGATTGGATTGATTTTCTAGGTATATTAGATTAGATTAGATAATAATTTCTCAAAATCGGCCTATGATTAGATTGAATAGAATATGGCCAAAATAAATTGGATTCCAACAGATGAGCAGTATCCCTAAATTAATATACCTAGGCCTAAAATTAATTTAAAAAAAAAAAAGGCGCCATTGCTTTAGAATTACTTTTAAAAATCGGTCATCTTCTCTTTGTTTATATCTTCACAATCTATTCATATTAATAATTAATTAAGACTAATTAAGTTCCAATTAATTAATAATTCTCCAATCTCAACAAGTGGTTTCCAACTCCATCTTCATTGGTAATCAGTTAGCAGAGTATATTTGCAACTCATTTGTAGCCACTAGTCACTACAAAATTTTTGAACTTTTTCCTCAGAATTTATATTTTTAATCACAGACAAATCGTGATCAGTACTTTTTTTCATCACTAATCACATTGTTTTTGGCAATGTTGGCGGCGTATACACCTTAAGAACATATTCAACTTCCATCTCACCAATAATCTCCGAAAAAACAAAATCCATCCTTGAAATGTTGAAAACGATTCGCATCTCTGACGACTATCGCCCTATTAACAATGTCAGGCTTTGATATGAGCTTGGTTGCCGCATGACAATTCACATACACCCAATTAATTTTTTGTTATCCTAAGCGTAGTACCTAAAAGAATTACTAATGAGGCTAGCAATAGCTATCTTCTCACTTGTGGCTACAAAGAATTCTCCACCTTTTCTTCATAGTTCAAGTCATGAAGAACTAACTCCGTATATGGAACAAATCCTACTTCCTTCAACCTACCTCTTCTCTAGATTCTCAAGCTCTTCAAAAATTTCTCTAGGCTTCAAATGCGCCTTGTGTCCCACACAAAAACCCTCTCAATCAAACTATAGCCAAGATCCTTACTGAGCCCTTCCTCCATCAGTATCCAGATCTTTTTGCGACATGATCCCAAACACGAGCTGAAGCATAGAGATTCGAGAGTTAAACATGGTAACCACTATTATAAGGGTCTAACAAGAAAAGCTTTTTCGCAGCATACTCTCTCATCGTCACACGACGGTGAATCTTGCATGCACTCAGAAGATCCTTCCCATACACTTCCTCCGGGTTCAATTGGAATGTTAATGATGAAATCCTAAGCTTTTTCCAAGTAGCCCATGCTACCAAGAAGATCATGCACCAGGGCAGGGCCGGCTCCAAGGCTAGGCAACTAAGGCCATTGTCTAGGGCCCCATGAGAATCAAGGCCCATTAGTAGGAAAAAAAAAAAAAAAAAAAAAAAAGAGTTTCTAACACTTATACCTACAAAAGCCGAAAAAAATTACAAATATACGGAGGTCACACTTTTTTCTAATTTTCGTATGGTTTTTATTAGGAAAATATCACTTTTTAAAAAATATTTAGAAAAATATTATTTTTAATATAGTTACTAGCTATCAGTTTCTGAAAACTGGTTGCTGGTTACTGGTTACCAGTTATATACCAGTTATAAATATCATTGGTACCAGAAACTAGTTACTATTTTAAAAAAATGGTATTTTTCTAAATACTTTTAAAAAATAGTATTTTTCGAATAAAACCATACCGCACCTTAAAAAACACAAAACCACCGTATTTTTCAAATTTTTTTCTGAAACACCGTATATTGTGTAATTTCCCCCAAAAAAAAAATCCATGAAGAGGCCTCATTTTGACAAATGAAATGCCTAAACTATTTTTTTTTTTTTTTAAAAGAAAAAGTTAACTAAAGTGAGCTAACTCATACAACACTTACCATTTTATTTTTTGAAGGCTACAAGTCTATAAAACTCCATTCGGCCATGTCCTATATGTGTCTAACATAAAAAAAAAAAATTCTAATCTCAAAAAAAAAAAAAAAAAAAGTATATCTTCAAGATATATAGTCCATACAACACTCACCAAAAACAAGAGTGAGCATGGCATTAGGGCCTCAGTCATGTTTAGGCTTTATTCTAATTATTTCAATTTTCATTCTAGTTGTTTTTTTTTTTTTTTGTAAGATATCATATTTTTGTTAATAGGGTGTTTATCTTCTATATAGTTTAATTAATACTAATTAGAATATCTAATAGAAAATATCAATCCAGTAATGAGAATCTTAAGAAGAAAAAAAAGTTGAAAAACAGATTGAATCTCAAAACAATTCTCCTAATAAGTTTTTTTACAAACAACGAAATAGGTGGAAAAAAGATTAAACTGTAGAAATAGTTTAAAGATCTCCAAATTATATCTTTCATACTCTTTTTTTTTTTTTTGGTTAAATTCTTGACAATTGTTTTTTGAATTTTACATCTGTTATACTACTTTTTATTATTTTTATGTTGTGTACTTTTTTCATTTATTTATTGATTATGTATAATAGAAAATATATACTATGTATGAAAAAAAAATTTAAAAAAAAACAAAGAAAAAAAGGATAATAGAAAATTTGGTTCAGTCACAAAAGGGAGTTCTTAATAAATTCTCAAAATCCTCTTAAATTATTTTTTTCGTTATTTTTTTAAAAGGCCCCTTTTAAAAATTTTGCCTAAGGCCTGAAAAGAGCTTGAGCCGCCTGATCACCAACACAAGCATAATGCTTGTTTCGGGACTCAAAACCATAACCTTTTATCTGGTGGAAGACTTCCATCCATCTTCCACAGGTCCTGATTAGTAAGTAACAGGTTGTGAGAAGCCCAATAAAGGTGACATCATTTGGTAGAACTCTGGCTTGCTCCATAGCATGGTAAATATCAATTGCTTCTCATCCTCCACTATGCAGCCCATAGACCACAATCCTTGCACTCCGGACAAAAACATCCTTTTTAGGTGTTCTATAAAAAATATTGCGAGCTAAATCCAAGCTTCCACACTTGGCATACATATCAACATGGGTTGTATTAACAAAAGTATCAATTTTATACTCACTCTTACCTATATATTCATCCCTCCATTTTGCAAATTCAAGAGAATCCACTTGAGCACATGCTAAAATAGTAGACCTCAAAGTGACATAATCTATCTTAATGCTCCGAATGAACATTTTCTGGAATAGCTCTACAATGTCCTCAGTGAAACCATTTTTCACATAACCGTAAAACCATTCTGTTCCACAATATTACATTCGATTCCTTCATCTGATCGAAAAATGATCTGGAAACTATTGTAAAATACAAATAGGCTATATTTTCATTCATTCATATTTTGTGTAAAACTCATATACTGAATTTATAGGAGCAGGTAGGCAAAGCATCAGCCTACAAACATCTTCCTTAAAATAAGGAGGAATGACAAAACCCCCTTAAGACAAGGAAGAAGAAAACATAGAAACAGAAAACATGGAAATATATCTTCAACACTCCCCCTGCCAACTTGCACGACAAAAGGTTTAGGACTACTTCGGCAATTTCTTACGCCAGGCTCAAGTTCACATGAGCTTCACAGCAGATCGATTTCTAGAACTTCACATGTCAGACTCAAATTCATATGAGCTTCACGGCATTACAATAAATTTTTAGAAGCTTTACATGCCAAACTTACACCATCATAAGCTTCACAGTATAGGCTTCAATTTCACAAAGCTTCATATGTCAGACTCACACTATTATGAGCTTCACAACATAGGCTTTAATTCGATTCAATACCACACGAAATCATCTGCAGTTGTCGTCAATGCTGAGACACCTTTACTTTTTTTATCTTGGGCTTTTACTTTAACGAATGCAGCAGTGGAAGTCTCTTTGGAATTCTTTGTCCGTTGATCACGATTATGGTCCCACCATTCTAGATATCCAACGAGTTCATAACATCGGTTTTTTGTACGACCTATTTTGTGGCAATAGGTGCATTTGAACTTGTCAGAACTTGATTGTTGATTTTGAGGAAGCTTTTTCTGATTGGATCGATTTTGGGTCATCAATGCTGAAGATTCCAGCTATTCTACCTCCTTGTTTAATGAGGTGTATCGTATTTTTTCACGGCGAATCAAAAAATAGCACTCTTCCAAATTTGGAATTGGTTCTTTGCGCAGAATCTCTCCACAAATTTGGTCAAAAACATCATCTAAGCCCACAAGGAATATGTGAACTCGCTGTCTTTCAATGGTCTTACGATATGTTTTGACATCATCTGGATCCTTCATAACTACCCTATCACGATGGTCCAATTCTTGAAAAATTTCAGTCAACTGTCCATAATAGAGAAAGAGTAATTTTCTCTTTTGTTTTGCTGAGAGGGCCTTCTGATTCAGAGTAAACACTTGTAATTCATCACTTCTATGGTAAAATCCTTAAGATAAAGCATTCTAAATGTCATAGGCAGTGAGTAAGCGTAAATAATGCCTCATAATTTCTGGTGACATAGACATTAGTAGCCACCGTTCGACTTTTTGATTTTCAGCATACCACTTTTCGTATCCTTCATCTGATTCCGCCGATGGCTTAGTTTTGCCACGAATATAGGAGATCTTGTCTCTTTCGGCAATATGCATTTCCATCAACTGAGACCATATATCATAATTCGTCTCTGTAAGAGTGATTCCCGCATTGAATACTCCCTCAGATTGGACTGCAAAGGGAATAGATTTGACTCCTGATGACTCAATATTTTGTTCACTCATTTTTTTTCCGTATATATTTTTTTTGTTTTTATTTTTTTTGTAAGAAAGTAAAAGCTAATACTCCCACATGCGAGGCACGGGTAACAGCTAAAATCCTTCCTCTTTTTTTTTAATCTATATATATTTGACTAATAACTCTATATATATAAAATTAATGTTTTAAACAAATATGATAGAGGTATATATACATATAAGTTAAGAGAGACTAGGTTTAGAACCTAAACATCCAGTGGGCACGAAGATGAGCTAGCCGGTGATTCTCGGCGTCTTGGGCGCTTGCTGCTGGTGGTCTGCGGCAGGTGGCATAGGTGGCGAAGGCAGGCTACAATGGAAGTGGTGTACGGTGGTCTTGGTGGCATAGCAGGTATGGGTGCAAAGGTGCAGGCAGCTTAAGCCGCAGAGCTCGGCGGTGTAGCAGTCCTTTTTCTTTTTTTTGCTGGATGATCGAATTCAGGCGGAGCTGGCGAGGGCGCGGATGCTCGGATTCAGGCGAGCTGCGGTGGTACTCAGATTCAGGTGAGTTACGGGTGAGGGGCAGCGTCGCAGAAACGGAGAGCTATTTTTTGTGCTTGGCTGTGTTCAGCGTTGAGGTGAAACAAAGGAGGATGGTGGGCTAAGGAGAAACAGAAGACGGTGGAGGTGTGCTGGCTTATATATATATATATATGTATTCACTGAAAATTTTGGAATTTTTGCTGGAGATTCCAGCTCTGATACCATGTAAAATACAAATAGGCTACATTTTTATTCATTCATATTTTGTGTAAAACTCATACACTGAATTTATAGGAGTAGGTAGGCGAAGCATCAACCTACAAACATCTTCCTTAAAATAAGGAAGAATGACAAAACCTGAAGAAGAAAACATGGAAACAGAAAACATAGAAATATATCATCAACAACTGTGACATGTCCATCTTTTGCGTACATAAGCAAAACAAGCAAGTCAGGTTCAAATTCCGGACCTATCTTAGTTAAACAACCATGGAAGAATTACTTCCTATATCCCAAGTCTTTTACATCACTGTAAACGCTAATAACACTAATTAACAAGTGCAATTCTATACACCTTCGTTTGATTACAGAAAATTCTCAAAGCTTTCATAGGTCGATCGTCCATTCTATTAATAACCAAAAACAATCGAAGTCCACGAAACAATTGTTCTATCACGTAACCGATCAAACACCATCCTCGCATTATTTGACCACATGTGGCATAAAAATCCATAAGACTATTCTGCACGAACACATCACTTCCAAATCCATATCTAATGATCTGGCCATGTACCTAGTGACCAAATTTAAGTGCTTGTCAGCTACCATAAGCTTTGAGTACGTAAGGAAAAGTAAAACAATCCAGTCTCGACCCCATTGCTTGCATCCTCGAGTACATTCATCAAATACCTTACGGGTATATATCAAATATATCCGACATTAGAGCTCGCGTTTCCGAATTTTGTCATCAAGTAGCCACTTTATTGAAAACCCAAAACGAAGAATTGGACATAGATTTGATCCAAATTCTTCTTATGGGTTTAACTCCTAATGAGAGTTGCATAAAAGGAGTCATTACCGAAGCCATAGATAAGGTGACGAAGAATATATATAGATTGAGAGAGGAGACAGTATACGCAGGAAATTCAAACGATGTTAACAGTAGTCAAATTTTGGAGAGTATTAAAAATAGAAAAGTAACATAAGAAGAAGGGCACCAAACTTCCTTTGTGAGTGAGAGACTAAGAGCCCTGTGTGCTCTAATGGCACGCTTTTCTTCCTTTCTAGCTTCTGGGCGAGGAACCAAGAGCCGCATCAACACAAATAATAGTATAATACGACATGTAGCATAAAATATGCCGTTTATTAATGTCATTCTATAATGTATTTGTGTAATTTCTCTAGCAAGTTAAATGACATGCTATTTTCCTCTCTCTACATAACAATATGCATTGTACATGAGTCGTTTGCCAATATGTCGTTTCTTTCTTTAAACACACGAGTCATTTCCTAATATGTCGTTTCTTTCTTTAAACAAATGTCGTTCCTAGGTAAGTGAAGGGTTCAATGCGAAAATATAGTTGAAAAATGCATTTTCCACAATTTTAATCATGTCTTTTAGATTCTGCAAAATTATATTTTGAGATTTAAAATTTTCAAAAATTTTCACACTTTAAGCATAAAATAACAAATTTATCCCCTATTTAACATTGAAATTAATTTACGGTTTGCTTATTCTTGTTTCTAATTAGACATATAAATTGTAATAGCAATTCACCGAAACAATTAAACTTTGAAATAAAAATAATTAAAACATTTAGTGTAATATGATTTTATTTTAATTTTCTTTCAAATTTCATAATTTAAATAATTTTTCATGAACTTATTATTTAATATCAAAAATATGAAGGACAATTTTAATTTTTAATACCATAAATTATACAAAATATGTGTAGAAGGTATAAATTTTTGTAAAATTGAAATCCGAAAACATAATTTTCCATATAGTAAAAGACATGGTTTAAATTATAAAAGATTCAGACTTTAGCATTTTTTTGTTCTTTTTTTTTTTATTTTTCTATTCTTTTGTGCATTTAAGTACATTAATGAAATGATACGTCATTTTTAGAGCTGTCAAACATGTCAGCCAGCACGGTTTATTAAAGTTGGGAATAAACATACTTTCGTGTCTGTCGTGTCGTGTCGTATTGTGCTCATGTGATTGAAAACTGAATATTTAACGGTAAGCGACCCATCTGTACTGTGGCAAAATTTAAAGGAAATGTATGATTACCATAAAACTGTGATACTCCCTAAAGCTCGTTATAACTGGATGCACCTGCGTCTGCAAGATTTTAAAATAGTCAGCAAATATAATTCAGCAATATTTAAAATTACTTCTCAGTTAAAATTATGTGGAGAAAAGGTTACTGACGAAGATATGTTAAAAAAAAACATACTCCATTTTCCACGCATCGAATATTGTCCTACAGCAACAATATTGGGAGTGTGGTTTTAAAAAATATTTTGAATTGATTTCGTATTTACTTGTTGCTAAACAAAATAACGAGCTATTAATGAAAAACCATGAAATTCGCCCGACTGGTTTGATAATATTTCCTGAAGTAAATGCTGTATCAACTACTAATTATGGCTATAGACGTAGTCATGGTCGTGGTCGAGGTCAAGGTCATGGTCGTGGCAGGATTCATGGTCGAAATTTTTCTTGGCATCGTGGTGGTCACAACAACTTTTTAAATTTCAAGAAAACCGCAATCCGCCAGAAGCAGGGAAATAATGAAGAGATGCAAGAAAAGGGAAAAGGTTCACATTATAAACCATCCAAAAATCCTGAGAAGCTTTGCTATAGATGTGGTATGAGTAGACATTAGTCACGTACCTATCGTACGCCCAAACACCTTGTTGACCTTTACCAAGCATTACTGAAGGAAAAGGGAAAGAGCATAGAGACGAACTTTGTTGAACAAAATGATCTTATGGATTTTGCCCATTTAGATATTTCAGACTTTTTTGAAAATCTAATCGAGAAAAATTGATAATGGGCCATAAATATCTAAGTTTATTATGTATTAGATTGTGTAATCCTTATATTTTATTTTCAATTCCTGTTTATGTAATCTATTGCTTCTCTTAAGTCATGTATTTCATGACGTCTTTCATCTAATAATTATAGTTCTTTTGCTTTAATTTGTGAAGAAATATGGATTTCATTAATATTAGTTCGAAGACCAATGATGAAGATATTTGTCTGGTAGATAGTGCGACAACACACACAATCCTTAAAGATAAAAAGTATTTCATACAATTATCATTATCAAAAGCAAATATGAATACAATTTCAGGTACAATAAAAATAATTGAAGGCTCTGGAAGAACTATAATAATACTACCCAGAGGATCAAAATTAATTGTAAATAACACTTTATTCTCTAGCAAATCCATAAGAAATTTGCTAAGTTTCAAAGATATACATTGCAATGGATATCATATTGAAACCAAATATCTCTACATTACTTCCATTATCTCAAGCCAGAAGCAAATACTAGAAGAGCTATGTGCCTTTTCTTCTGGGTTGTATTACATATTTATAAGTACGATTGAATCACATAATGTGATGATCAAAAAGGATTATGATCCTAAAGTTTTCTCTCTTTGGCATGACCGTCTAGGTCATCCTGGATCAATTATGATGCGAAGAATTATTGAAAACTCATATGGACAGTCATTAAAGAACCAAAAGATTCTTTTGTCTAATGAATTTTTCTGTAGAGTTTGTTCTCAAGGCAAATTAATTATTAGGCCATCTCCAATGAAAGTTGCAGTTGAGTCTCCTGTATTTCTAGAAAGAATTTAAGGAGATATATGTGGGCCTATTCATCCAGCATGTGGATCATTTAGATACTTTATGGTATTGATAGATGCTTCAACACGTTGATCACATGTTTGTTTATTATCTACTCGCAATATTGCATTTGCGAGACTTCTTGCTCCATTAATTCGTTTAACAGCACAATTTCCAGACTATACAATAAAGACTATTCGTCTTGATAATATTGATGAATTTACATCTGAAGCTTTTAATGATTATTATATATCAATTAGAATTAATGTTGAGCACCATGTTGCCCACACGGATACACAGAATGGATTAGCTGAATCATTTGTTAAACGCATTCAATTAGTTGCTAGACCTTTATTAATGAGAACAAAGTTACCTGTTTCTACTTAGGGGCATGCTGTATTACATGTTGCTGCCCTTATTCGTATTAGACTCACAGAATATCAAAAATACTCCCCACAACAACTTACTTTTGGTCAAGAACCAAATATTTCTCATCTGCGAGTATTGGGTTATGCAGTATATATACCAATCGCTCCACCACAACGCACCAAGATGGGCCCTCAAAGAAGGTTGGGAATTTATGTTGGTTTTGAGTCTCCTTCTATCATCAAATATCTTGAACCTCTTACAGGTGATGTTTTTAAAGCACGGTCTACCGATTGTCAATTTGATGAAACCATATTCCCACCATTAGGGGCAGAAAAACAACAGCCAGAAAAACGACTTGAAATTTCTTAGAATGCATCATCATTATCTCATTTTGATCATCGCACTAATCGATCTGAACTAGAAGTTCAGAAAATTATACATTTGCAAAATATTACAAATCAATTACCTGATGCATTCACCGATGCAAAGAGAGTGACTAAATCACATATACCAGCTGCAAATGCTCCAGCTAAGATTGATATTCCTGTAGGACAATTTTTAAGAATAACAGCAAGTGAGTCTAAGACACGCATGAAGCGTGGTAGACCAATTAGCTTTAAAGATAAAATCCCTAGGAAGAAAAGAGGATATATTACAGAAATTGGCCATCCTGAAGATGATAGTATTCCTGATAAAATAACTGCGTTGCCAAAATAGGCAGTTGACATAACTAAATAAATAACTCCATAAGAGGTTCAGGTACCTGATGATATTGAAAATAAAGAGATCTTAATAAGTTATATCAGCTCAGAAAAAGAATGGAATCGCGATAAAACTATTATTGATAGTATATTTGCATATGTAGTAGCTACTGATATAATAAATGAAAGCGAGGATCTTGAACCAAAATCAGTCGAAGAATGTCGACGTTGAAATGATTGGCCAAAATTGAAAGACGCAATTTAGGAAGAACTAAAATCTCTTGTGAAAAGAGAAGTATTTGGACATGTTGTCCAAACATCTAAAGGTGTGAATTCAGTAGGATACAAATGGGTCTTTATACGAAAACGTAATGAGAAAAATGAGATCGTGAAATACAAAGCACGACTTGTGGCACAAGGCTTCTCACAAAGACCGGGAATAGATTTTAAGGAGACATATTCTCCTGTGGTGGATGCAATAACATTACCATACTTAATTAGTTTAGTAGCCTCTGAAGGACTTGAAATGCATTTGATAGATGTTGTAATAGTATATTTATATGGGTCACTTGATAGTAATGTTTATATAAAAATTCTTGACGAATTTAAAGTACCTGAAGTACTTAATACAATACCACTGGAAATGTGTTCAAAAAAAATAACAAAGATCTTTATATGGATTAAAACAATCTGGATGCATGTGGTACAATCGTCTTACTGAATATCTTTTGAATAAAGGATATGTGAATAATCCTATTTGTCCATGCATCTTTATTAAGAGTCCAGGAATTGGATTTGCTATCATTGCAGTATATGTTGATGATTTGAATATCATCAGGACTCCTGAAGAGATTAATGAGGTAATAGAGTATTTAAAGAAAGAATTGAAATGAAAAATCTAGGAAAAACAAAATTTTGACTTGGCCTCCGGATCGAGCATTTACCAAATGATATACTTGTACATCAGTCAACTTATACAGAAAAAGTCCTTAAAAGATTTTATATGGACAAAGCTCACCCATTGAGTACCTCAATAGTTGTCAGAATGCTTGATGTAAATAAGGATCTTTTTCGTCCTCGAGAAGATAACGAAGAAATTCTTAGTCCTGAAGTACCATATCTGAGTGCACTGAGTGCAATTGGAGCTCTTATGTATCTTGCTAATTATACTCGGCCTGATATATCTTTTTCTATTAATTTATTAGCAAGATATAGTTCTGCTCCAACTCAAAGACACTGGAAAGGAATTAAACAAATATTTTGTTATCTCCGTGGAACGACTGATATGGGTTTATTTTATTCTAATAAATCCAGATCACAATTAATTGGTTTTGCAGATGCATGATGCTTGTCTGACCTATACAAAGCTTGATCTCAAACAGGTTATGTATTTACTAATAGTGACATAGCTATATCCTGGTGTTCTACAAAATAAATGATCACTGCCACCTCCTCAAATCATCCTGAAATAATTGCACTTCATAAGGCAAGCCGAGAATGTGTATGGTTGAGATCTATGATTCAACATATTCAAGAATCATGCAAATTAACTTCCATCAAACTGATTCTAACTGTGATACACGAGGATAATGCTGCATGCATTGCCCAGTTTAAAGGAGACTATATCAAAGGCGATAGAACTAAGCATATATCACCTAAATTGTTCTTCACATATGAACTTCAATAGAAAGGTGATATAGATATTCAACAAATTCGCTCCAATGACAATTTGGCAGATCTATTCACCAAATCACTCCATACCATAGTATTCAATAATTTGATGTATAAAATTGGAATGCGCCAACTCAAAGGTCTTTAGTAAATTTCAAGTGAATTGGTCATGAGGGGGAGATTGTTACGCGTGTACTCTTTTTTCTTTAGCCAAGGTTTTGTCCCACTGGGTTTTCCTGGCAAGGCTTTTAACGAGGCATTCTTCAAAGTGTAACAAGGACAAGAATGTTGTACTCTTTTTCCTTCACTTGGATTTTTCTTCCCACAGGGTTTTTTCCTAGTAAGGTTTTAACGAGGCACATTCTTGTATAATGGACATCCAAGGGGGAGTGTTATGGACTTTTTTATTTGGATGCCCATTATTGTGGAGTATTTACAAGCCCAAACCCAAGCCCAATAATACATTGAATGGTCGAGATTTAATCAAATAAATTTATGGATATAGTTTGGTGCAATTATAGCCAAGTAAAATGTGTGGATATACCTTGCCTAGATAAACAAGTGGCTATAGTTTACCCAAAGAAATGAATAGTTGTAGTTTATTCATCAATGTCTATATTTAGAGACATTTATAAGACTTAATGTATCTCATTCAAATCCTTTTCCTTTCACTAAGAAATAAATCATTCTCTCATCTATCCCTTTGTGTATCAATTCTTAAGTTATAATATCTACTCTACATATATTTTACAACAAGAAACTACTGCAAACCATAATTGATTATACATTGTCTCCCAATTAAGTTGGCACTTGTATATTAGAAAAATAATTTAAAAAAATACATGTGTAACGTGCTAACGTGTCGTACTTACGCACTAGCATGTCATGTCATGATATGCCGATGGACCGTATCATATCATGCCTACAAGCATGTCATGCTATGCTCAGTCTATCGTGTATAAGTTATGAATAGCACGGCCTATATAATTGGACCGTGCCTAATACGGTCCACATTTTGACTTGTCGTGTTGTACTCAAGCCATGTGTTACCGTGTCATGCTGTTGTGCTAATGGGCTGATCCGACTCTCTTGATAATTAGCTCTAGTCGTTATCTTCTTTTAGCTGGGTCTGGTTCCTAAATACGACCTTCCATTTTTTTTTTTTTTCGGAACGACGTGACGATTCACGTGTGATATTTATATCTCTAGTTTATTGAGCTAAAACGACATATCGTTTTCTGGATTATTTGACATGTCGTTTGTCTAATGACAACAACCTTCCAAAACCAAAAAATAAATAAAACAAAAGATAAACATAAAATAATAAAAAGAAGGAAGCTAGGGAAGAGCAAATAGAAAATGAAAACAGAGAAGAAGACAGCTCAAATCATATCAGCTGCAACAAGTTTCGTTTGTGAATCTCATCTCCCTCTCCAAAAATGGAGCACAGCTTCCGATATTCCCTCTAAAACTTCTTCTTCGAAATCAGGAAAATGGAGAGGCACATACAGGTCTTTCTGAACAGGCTCTCCTACGTCTCCATAGCCATAGCTACATTGACCCTTCTCTTCCTCTTCCTCCGAACCCCTCAAACCTGCGTCCAGCTCTCGCCACCCAACTCCTCCGCCAGAACCCACCTCAGATTCCCCAGATCCTCCTGCGACTACCCCTCGCCGCGCCAAATCGTCACCATCGAGAAGAAGAACAAGCGCCTCTGGTCCACCCATTCATGGCAGAGCAAGGTCTCCTCTTTTACCCACTTCTTCCAACCATTTCGAGATCTGGGCCTTCTCCATAACCACTCCAGGGTCATCTGCGTGTCCGCCGGGGCCGGCCACGAGGTCATGGGCCTGGCCCAAATGGGTGTCGTCGACGTCACCGGAACCGAGTTGGTGGACTCGCCTCCGCTGGTGAGTCGGGCTGATCCGCATAACTTGCCGTTTTTCGATAATGTTTTTGATTTGGCTTTCAGTGCCCACTTGGCCGAGGCGTTGTTTCCGTCCCGGTTCGTGGCGGAGATGGAGAGAACGGTTCTGCCTGGTGGGGTTGTTGTAATAGTGGTTGAAGAATGTGGGGATGGGGAAGTTGGGGAAATCGTGGGCTTGTTCAAGAATTCGAGTTTTGTTAATGCGAATAATGTTACTTTGACTGGTTTGAGAATGACAAGTATTATTATGAGAACCCAGAAAATGTCATCTTGAATTTTGGTGATTATTCTTTGTTTTGTTTTATTTTAGTTTTTCTTGTATATATCTTGTTTGGTTGATTTTGATTTTCCTGACGGTTTGATGTTGGATGATGCAAAAATGGATTGCCCTGAATTTGTTTGGTAAGTTGGTTGGATTTGAACGCTGAATTAGGAAGTAGGAAGTAATAGGAGGTGGGTGGATTTATTTTATGTAGTTCTTGAAATGTTTGCTCTAATTTCATACCAGTGAAGACCGTCACAGCATCACTGATCTTTACATGTTGAAGGTGGAGGTTTTTAATTGTCTGCATTTTCGAATTAAAGTTCGCAAAATAAAACCTGTAGAACCATTTGAAAGCAATCTACCTTAACTATTAGACATTTGTTATATTGAATTTAAAAGTAGGAAGTAATAGAACCATTTCCACTGTCATTTCACATACAATCCTTACAATGAGCCAAACCGGATTTAAGCATTTATCTTTGCAGCATTACATTTGGCCAAATAAACGTTTAGAAGCATTGCTCATAATTACAGCATCACGATATCTTTACATGTTGAAGCTGGAGATTTTGAGCCCCGTATTACAGATTCTATTGTCTACATTTTCAAATGAACTTTGGCCAAATAAACTTTTAGAACCATTTGGCCAACCAGTTGCACCAGTTTTGCCCCTAAACCTGTTGCATTTGCAAACCTTTTACAGCTGAGATAGTTGATAAGTTTTTTATAACCTGCTATTCTGGTCAGATAGACAGATATCTTAGCATTTGAATGATTTCAAAATTGCTTAGTTGAAAGAGCAATAGAAGAATCACATATTTTCATTTACAGCAACGAACTTTTCAGCCTCAATCAAAAAATTTGAACAAGAAAATTAGAATTTCAGTTAGTACTATCTATTTCAACACTATACAGAGCAACTAAGCACTTCCAATCGTCCTCTTCCACTTCCAACTACTATGTAGGTGTATCAGGAATCTCGGCAACCTCAAAAGCTCGAGAAATCCCGTGTACTGTGAACGTATTCAAAGTAAAAATATCAGGTGCCACAACTTCAACTCCGTTAATGACTAGTCCGCTGTTGAAACTTGCAGTCCCAGCTATCTCGAGACGTAGATCACGAACAAGCGTCATGAGCAGTGTTCCAGCCGGCATTGCAGTAAGTTCTTTGTACGTTAACCCCTGAGGAAGAATATGAAACCCCACGGTTCTTTGTAGCAGAGGGGAAGGAGATGTTAAAGACTGCAAACTCGGAGGAGCAAAGATTGTCACAGAATCCAACCCCCTATAATCTTCAAGAATCCCATCAAGAACAGAATTCAACCCGATAGCGAAAGGAACGAATCCGTTTGAGCTCAGCAATCGGACAATCAATGACCATTCAACCATATTCGTTGATTTAACATCATCTGAAGCCAGAACAGACTTCGAGTCGCACATGGGCGCTTGGATAATGTTCCAACCTTGATGAACGTCATGCGGAGCCAAGGAAGAAAACGGCTCAAGAACGCCATGAACTGAAATGGTTTCCGCAAGAAATATATTCGGGTGAGACACCGAAACGTTGTTGATCTCGATCGATCTTGCTTTCGAGTTGATCTTCGTGATGGCGACTTTCTTTTTCCGATGGAGGGTCGGAATGCAACTTCCTTGAGGCTTCTTTAGGAGGTCTTCCATGGGAAGGTTGAGAGTGGAGGTGTGATAGTGTAGGAGATTCTTCAAAAGCCATGGAGGGAGTGAAGAGTTGGAGATGGCGTCATCTTGAATGGCGAAGATGGTTACGTTCGGAGACGAAAGGAAGATTTCGGGAGAGATTTGAAGAAGGGTGGCCATGACATTGAAGTTGGCTCTTCTCAGGGCTTTGGAAGCGTTTAGCGAGAGCTCATGGAAAGTGAGTTTGGTTGGGGACATTGGATCTTCCGATTTAGAGTGCAATGATGTTGAGATGGCTACGAAGGCCAAGACTACAGACACCGTGAAGTAGACTGGTGCATGCCACGACCCGGTACAACAACGAGCCATTGGAATACCTTGTATAACAGTGGAAATATGGAACTTAGAAGAGAGAGAGAGAGAGAGAGAGAGAGAGAGAGTTGTATGTTTATTCAGGCGATTCTAGAGGGAAAGGGGTAGCCATAAACGGCAGGCTTATATATGGGCCACAGTGCTAGTTTGGGCTTGAAGAAACGTGTAGTAGTCTAGTCCAATTACGAAGACCTGGCAAAAGCTCTAAGCCCAAGTACATTCTTCCCCTATTGATACTATTGTTCTTAAAATCTTGCACCGCACATAACAACCTTTCATCAATGCCAAAGTTCAAACTTCTCTATTTAAAGTAGTTTTTCCCAAGGTCAATGAATGACAATGTTAAGATCTACGATGTTTAACCTAAAAAAATGACAATGTTAAGATGTTTTTTCTTGGACTGTCTTTTTTTGCTTTTCTGCATAAGCAATAATATAGGACACTTACGGTGCCCAATACCACAATGATGTGTCAGACTGTTACTGGTAATTCTAATTAATAAAATGTCTCACATGGGTCCCAATACCATGATGACGTATTAGACTGTTATAATTAATAAAATAGGTCTTACATGAGTCTCACTTGAACTATAATTATAATTAGTTAGTAACACACTAACACATCATGTGATGCTTAGTACTATATGGTAGCTATGTTTAGCATCATATGGTACCTAACACCACATAATGTATTAGTCTATTATTAACTAATTATAATTACGTTTCAGATGAGATCCAGAACCAAATTTATTAACTCATCCAATAAGTAACAGACATATTGGTGTTATACTACACTGATACTCAGACATTACTCTTCTCTATTGGGTGGTAAGTCAAAAGTGAACAAGAAAAAGTTATAAAAGAACTGGAACCCCACCTGCCACCACCAATAAAGTAATTATTTATTAGTAGTTATAACAAACACCTTAAATAATTTCCGCCTAAACCATACCTTTATACAGTTACCACATAAAGCTTTTGGGAGCTAGCTTGTCCAAGCTTTGATATGGCCCCGCCAAGCTCCTACCATATTATTATTTTTACTATAAATATTTGAGTTTATTTGAAAGAAAAAATTATGAAGAAGAGCAATGACACTGATGTTTCATAAACATTTGTAGCATTTGGTTATTCTTCTTGCTCTCAATAACAAACTAATGCAATCTACAATTAAAGGTTAAACTAATTTCGTTTTATATAATCACGAATTGGTATTTATTGGGGTTGGTTCAATTTGGTCAAGTGGAGAGTTGCAGAACTATAGATAATTCAAGGGACAGAGCCAAAGGGCAGACCCTAGTTGCGATAAAGAACCCTTGCTCAGATTCAATTGACCAAAGTTTTTCATTTTTTTTCCTTTGTTATAAAAAAAAAAGAAGGATAGAAAAGAAAACAAAAAGCATATATATTTTTATTCGGGCATTGACTAACGGGCAGGAACATGAGTCCAAGAAAAGTAAATCAGCTTTGACATGAGAATAGGAGAATATACATTTGAAGATTTGGCTCTTCTTGTTGACTACTGCTTCAACTGCAATCAGCCAACTGGTGGCAGATTTCACTGCATACATTATGGCATTCCGCGTTCCCCTCAGCAAACCACAGAGACACTTTCACCATTAAATATACATGTATATATATTATAAATGTATGTGCTAAAATAAAATTAAACAAATCACAAATGGGGGCATTGCCACACCATTAATTAAGTTATTATTGAAGAAAAACTAGGAGCTTCTCAACTCTCAAGCATCAAGCACTTCATTCCAGTTCCCACCACATTGGAGCACTGTATAGTTTTCATTCACCATAACGGAGTCTAGCAAAACAAAATTAATGCCCAAAACTAGATTTAAGGCATCCGATATCATATTTGGCTTTCAAGATTTTGAACCAGCAAAACAAGCATACACTTAAAAAAGAGAAAAGAAACAGAAAAAATTCTGAAAATTCATAAAATATGGGAATATATATTCACTGGGATCTAAAATGTAGTAATGCCTTTTTTCTTCACATGATAAATCCAGTATAATCATTTCTGCACAATATGAGAGAGAAAAAAAAAATCTTAAAAAGACTAACTTATCTCATATCATAAAAATGACTTCTTTACTTCTTTACTCTACTACCTAAAAGAATGAACATCTAACTATGGGAGCTCAGAGAACACTGTTCCTCTTTCTTGTGACCCGAATATAACAGAACACGGCAGCGAATATAGCAGTCACGAGCCCACCAATGATGACACCTCCACCGGCCACAGACCTATCAGAATGATGATCATGCTGTCCCAGCCGTCTGATTCCAGGAGCCTCAGCCTCTCGGGACTCTTCCTGGCCCTCAGATCGCTCGGTTGCACTGGAAACTGGCTGATCTGCTACTTTGCTCACAACCCCACTTTCAACTTTTGAAACCTCAACTGGGTTTGGCTCAGACACCTCAGAGTTATCAGCTATGACCTGGACCACCAGGATCCCGGCTAGAATCAAGCCAAACAGACCAAGCCTAGCCATTTCCTTAAGAGAAAAGAATGCAGTATTCTTGGTTGAGTTTATAGAGTTTTGGTTGAGTTTATGGAGTTTTGGATTATGGGTTTGGTAGAAGAGTTGGATTAGTGGAATGCCCAAGTGTTTGATTTGATTCTTTGCTTACAACTGGGGGTTTTGGAGCCAATATTTATAAGAGGGGAATGGATGGTCTAGATTTTTCAGAGTGAGTGAGTGAGGACGTGTGGTTTGAAGTTGAGGGGAAGGTTCACTGGTTCAGTCTTTTGATTCTGCTCAGTAGTGGGTCCCATGTTAGAAGAAAGAAAGATTAAAAAATAAAAAGTGGATTTTATGGGGAAGAGAGAAAAAGGGGTCAGGGCCTCAGGGTCAGGAGGCGAGGTGGAGAGGTGTGTTTTGTTTCTTTGTGACAGCGTAATATTAGTATATTACTAGGTAGGCAGGTGCAAAGAGTACAAGGGAGTTGAGACGGAGACCCCTGTTGGGCACCAACTGAAGTAATGACAACTGGATCCTTTCTGAGCTCTGTGGCTTCATTTCTTCGCTTTACTCATTTTAGTTTGTTGATTATTTGTGACATAGTGATGTAGAAGTGGAAATGACGCAAACCGTTGAAAAATGTGCGTTACTTATACTAATTCTTTTCAGGTGACCTATGCATTCGAACTACTATGCTGCCTGCCATGCTTTGAAAATAAAAAACAAAAATAAAATTGCAGCACTCTCTTGCAATTGTACATAAGATTTACTCTTTGCAGCTATGAACTTGACTCCATGGCCGGCTCCCTCCCTCTACCTAATTTTACCACGAACTCATTTGATGGGTGTTTTGTATGTTGAAAAAATGGAACTTTCCTCTCCCAAAACTCTCTAAAGTCAGGTTAGAATTGTCAAACTTGGATACGGCCAACCAAATGGGAGCCCATAGCGGATAATTCTCTATGGCCCAGTGTGAGCCCATGGACCTAACTAGGAGAGAGAGGGTCCCCTGTCATTTTCATGGATTTTCCTTTTAACATGCTTAGCTGGACACAGTCCGTCCCAAAACGAGTAGGAGTAACGGGCTTCTGTTCATTTTCAAAGTTCGTGAAATATGGAAATGTTGCAGTTGGCACAGCACTACAGCTGGACAAGAGGAGGCACATATGACCATTCCCAGATTTCTTTTCTTTTTCCTAATTTGTTCCTTCATTATCCTATGAGGCTCGATGTCTCCTTATAAAACTTAGCCATAACTAACAAGTTCATCACCTACATTTCGTGTCCTAAATTAAGAATGATCACCCTTCACACTTCATTGGTGGGAGATGTAAAAACTTAAAGAGGGGGCTTTAAATGAAAATAATGGTCAATTGGCTTATTAATTTGACGCGGGAAATGGCTCATTTAGGACTTAAATAAACGTGTTCTCTAAATAAAAATAACGATTAGCCCGATTAGGAACTCAAAGTCAAGGATGAGACGGTAGACAAAAGAATGTTAAATAAGTGATCAAATGGAATTTTTTTGATAAGTCGTTTTTTTTTGGTGACATGCGTGATTTAAATGTCGGTGGTAGATTCTAGCTGCTACCTAAGAATATGATCAGAAATATATATATATATATGGGCACTAATTCAGTAGGTATTTTTTTTTTTTAACCTATGCATAAGTATCAATTTGGCTAATGAAAATATTTTTTGCACATTTTTTTATATTAAAAAGTAAGAGAGAGAAATAGCATTAATAATACACGTCTTTTCATACACATTATAATAGTCGTTAGATCACTATTAAATGATAATCCAACGACTAAAAAAAAATCTACACATAGAAAAAAAAAAAAAAAATACCTACTAGATTGGCAGCCTATATATATATATCAAAGGAGGCAACCGTCCACAACTAAAACTTACCCAAATTCCAATAAAGTTCAAAAACTAGTGTCCTTAAGTTCATAAACCCCACGTACATACCATGCACCGTTGCCACTTTTAGGCCAAAGACGCGGGAGTTTGGTAGACCTAGTCTCTTTGACTCGTTCCCGTTCTCACCTGCATCGAGACTTGTTGTAAATTCTTTGAGTTTGTCTTTTTTGTTTTTTCTTTTATTCTTATAATGTTTTAGGGGATGGTTACGGTAGGGGCATCTCTACGTAGGGTCATGCCTTAATTATCGTTGGATGGGAATCTGTGGGGAATAACGGGAATCTGTGAAGAATCTATTTATATACAGATTCCCATCCAACGATGAATAGACAGGACCCTACGTAAGGGCGCCCCTCCTGTAGACGCGCTCAATGTTTTGGGGAATGCTTAATAACAGTTATCTCTTTGTTTTCTTTCTTACTTTTTATAAATAATAGAACCCGATTGTTTTGCTCAACAATAATGGTAAATTGATAATAATGACATTTATTGAAGGGTTATAATAAAATGTCATGAATATGATCACTTACTTACCAGAGACGTGATAAATAAAATTGCCTTTGTAATTTGTAACTGTGCCGGCTGGAGGTATAGGCGAGTTAGGCTTTTGACTAAGCCCCACCTCCAGCCAACGCCCCCCAAAATTCATTTTGTTTTTTTAATATTTCTCTAATAATATTTTAATTTTACATTAAGGTTTTGACCCAAAAAAATAAAAACACGAAAAAATTAATAGTATATCTTATTTTCTAACCATGTTTAAATTTTAAAAATCAAATAAAATCTTTTATGTCAAACTTCAATGCAATTAAATATTATAATTATGTCTTCTCTTTTTTATATTTCCATAATTACTTTTTTTTTTCAGAATTTATTTTCTTGATAAATTTTAATATGTTAACTAAGTAATTGAAATTGACAAATGTTCTTTTTCTTTTCACCATCAACGTTTTTTTTTTTTTTTTGGGCTTTATAGAAATATGACCAAATTTTGGGTCCAATTTAAATAAGGGGATGGCTACGGTAGGGGCGTCCCTACGTAGGGTCATGCCTTAATTATCGTTGGATGGGAATCTATGGAGAATAACGGGAATCTGTGGAGAATCTATTTATATACAGATTCCCATCCAACGGTGAATAGACAGGGCCCTACGTAGGGGCGCCCCTACTGTAGACGCGCCTTTTAAATAAATATCTCTTTGTCAAATGTTATATGTTCATATACTAAACGTAAAATTTTATATACTAAGTATAAAAAATTATATACCTAATACATTTTAGTATAGTAACTAAAATTGGTAGATATGTTTATCTGCCAAATATAAAAATATATATACTTAGATATTTAGCTATAAAATTTAAAGACTAGACATCTACTTAATCAAATTTAAAATATTGTTCATCCACCTAAATTTCTCTTTTTTTTTCAATCTATAAACTATTTTTTCTTTACTTAGACATAAATATGTATTCATATTCTCCATTATGCTTTGTAAAAATGAAAAATAAAATAAAATACTCAAATTTGCTTTTCTTCTCTTATACTTTTTTTGGCGGTTCTTTTTCTTTTCTTTTTTCCATTTTTTTTTGGTTGCAGAGTTCTCAAAAATAAAAAATAAAAAATTTAAAAAAAAAACTAAAAATAGAGATTAAAAAAAGTTACTAGAAGAGTTTGATTTGAAGAAATTATTAATTGTTGCTTGTTTGATTGGCCATAGAAGATTTTCAGGTTATGTATTTCTTTTTCACTATTTTTTTGTTAACTATTGAGCAATATTGTTTCCTGAATTTCACATAAGCTATTTTATTTTCTTATGCTGTTTTTTTTTTGCTGAGTTAATTTGCTTTTATATCTAAGCAATTAGAATAAATTTATCTTTCAAGCCGAAAAGATTAAAAAAAATAGAATTGATATGTAAATTTCTATATAGATATGAGAAACTAGCTCGAGTTTAAGAGAAAAATAGATATCTTAATTCAGTCACAAAATAGTAATATCAATTGACGATAAAATGAGCCTTTTTTTGTATTAAAATTTTATTGCCTTGTTGATGCAAAATGAGAGTATTTCAGCAAATTTTTCCAACAAATGATTTTTTTTCTTTTAATTTTTAAGAAGGTCCTCATTTGAGAATTTACCTAAGGCCCCAAAAGTGCTTGAGCCGGCCCTATTTATAAGTAAGTATAACATGCCAACTAGAGCTAGATAATCATCAATTTATTTTGTCAATTATCATGATAAATGACAACATTTTTCATTATAAATATGGGTAAAATTTTAATAGAGATTTTTGTTTTTGCTCCATGGATGGTTACTCTAATTTGATCTTATGGTTATAATAATACTAGTAATTTTACTAAAAAAATCTAATTTAATTAATACTTATATAGATATAGAAAGTTATTTATGATTTTAACGATAGGCAACTTGTTGGAGATGAACAGTTTTTTTTCAATTGTTTTTCTTTTATTTTTTCGTTTTCATTCCCATTCCATAATTGATTTCTTGTATTTCCATTCTCATTCCCTTTCATTCCTTACTTCTTTTCATTGCTATTACCAATTACATACAATTATATTTTTCTTTCTTTTTAATTTTTTTTTCTCTATACGCTCTTTTTTTTCCTAGGTTAATTATTTAATGAAAACTAATTTTCTTTGACCAAAATAGTTGTATAACTTATCTAATCATATATTGCTCCAAAAAAATAAAAATAAATAAATAACTTATCTAGTCATATAAATTCTCCCTCCTTTATTCATTTATTTGTTTTTTTGATTTCACCTATTACCTATTTACCTTAATAACTTTATGTTAATAACTTTTTGTATCTAGTCGAATAATTTTTATTTTTTCTGGTTGATTTCACGTATTATATACCTATTCCACGAATTACCTACTTTCTTATTTACCCTAATAATTTTTTTTTATTTTATTTTACATGTATTCTTAAAACTAAAGTAACAAAGAGATTTATTTGAATTTGTTTTATAATTTTAGAACTAAGCCATATATATGAAACTAATACGTATTAATATAATTTTTTTAATCAAAACTTTTTCCTTAAGAACACCATTCAATTTTTTTTTCCTTAAAAAGTCATCCCTACAACTTATTCCTACCTTAATGGAAATTGAAGGAGATTTTCTAAAAAAATTAAAATAGAATATTTGTAGGTAAAATTGACTAATTACTATTGTAAGTCATTTTTAACTTGGTCAAAATATCTATCTATGGAGCAAAAACAAAAATCTCTATTGAAAACTTCCTATATATATACGGTTGCCAATCTAGTAGGTATTTTTTTTTTTTAACCTATGTATAAGAATTTTTTTTAGTCATCATCTAACAGTGATCCAACAGTTATAATGATGTGCTTGAAAAGACGTGCATTATTAAAGCTATTTTTCTCTTATTTTTTACTATAAAAAGAAGTGCATGATAAATTTTAATTAGCCAAAACGATATATATGTATAGGTAAAAAAAAAAATACCTACTAGATTGGTGCGCATATATGTGTATATATATATATATATAAAGGAGAGTATTTTCTCTTTTTAAGGCAATGGATTTAAATATAGACTACTCGACTCAACCAAAGGTTGATGATGTATATTAAATCAACCGTGACCGTTTCTCGTCAACAATTATTGGTGACACGCTACAAAAGTTTGATAATCTATTTTGTTGGTTCAATAGCTTTTGATAACACTTTTATTTTATTTTTTGTGTTTAATCTACTTCTCCATATACTAATTTGTTTGGCCGACTTGAAAAGAAACTTTTAGAGGACAATTATTCAATTAAGGTTACGTAGACACAAGATTCGAATATGATTATATAGATAGGATTTCTATGGCCTCAGTTCTTCAGTTGAGTGAAGCCTATCTAGTTCTTCAATGCGAGTCCCATGTTGCCGGGCTTCCTTGATACAACAAAATACATCGGCGATGTACACATTATTTTAGTCAGCCAAATGTAAACGTGATAACCTCCTAACGGAAAGAAGTAGTTAAGTTACATTTGATGATTTTTGTTTTCTCTCTGTTTTTCCTTTCCAATATGTCTTTTATTACAAAAAATTTTAAAAAACAAAAAACACAAAACCTTTATGATTATCCAAGCCCTATATGTTCAATAACTATTCCCCTAGTCAA